>OVAN01001846.1:0-37520 GCA_900406275.1 Anastatica hierochuntica | reverse complement strand
ATATATATATATATATATATATATATATGTGTGTGTGTGTGTGTGTGTGTTGATATAAGCTTGAAGAGAAGCAAGCTTTAGACACTTACTTAGACAACAAGGAATCGAGACCTCCTAAACCGAGTAATGGTTTAGGAGTAGAACCAAACCGAGTCATGGATTTGGTTAAGGATATTTAGTGTTTATCCAAAATAAGATAAGACTTCCTATTCCTAATTGGTTTTTGTTTTAATCTAGATATATAAGTCGATAGTTTAGTTCTAGGTTAAGATGTGAGATTGGATTTTAGGCTTACGGTTTTAGAACATGATTTTTCCATAAGTGAATAAAGAGATTACTTTGAGTTTTTGCGTTTAATCTTTCTCTATAATTGGTATCAGAGCAATCTAGAGAAAAACAGTGAAAGTTTCTTTGCATTCTTCGTGAGGAAAAAAGCTAAGAAACATGAGCGAGATTACACCATCCACGGCGGCAGAAACAACAACTTCAAAGACGATGGAAGGAGGTAATCCTTAAATCAAGTGCCTGATGCTCAATGCTAGCAACTACACTTACTGGGCAATACGAATGAAGAGCCTTCGTCGGGTAAACAAAGTCTGGGATGTGCCCGAAACTGAGAGAGAAGGAGTTGAGAATGACTTAGCAATAGCGCTAGTACTACAATCGATTCCTGAATCCCTCGTTCTTCAGGTCGGAGAACTCGATTCAGCAAAGAAAATCTGGGAAGCCATAAGAGTTAGACACGTAGAAGCTGAAAGAGTAAAAGAGGCACACTTACAAAATCTTATGTCTGAGTTTGACCGACTAAAGATGAAAGACACAAAGAAGGTCGATGAGTTTGTTACAAGACTAACTGCAATCACGTCAAAATCATCAGCCCTTGGAGAAGACATGGAAGAGTCGAAAAAAGTTAAAAAATTTCTTAAGTGCTTTCCAAGGAAAAAGTATATTCACATGGTTGCATCTCTTGAGCAAGTACTCGACCTAAAGAAAACTAGCTTTGAAGACATAGTAGGGAGAATAAAAGCTTATGAGGAATGAATTGCAGAGGACGAAGAAGAAGCTGATGACCAAACCAAACTCATGTATTCGAACTCAGAGCCGAAATCTCAGCCCATACAAACTACACAACCAAACTATAATTACAATGGAAATTATCGTGGAAGTTTTAGAGGTCGTGGAAGAGGAAGAAGAATATGGGGTAGAGGCCGTGGTAGAGCCAGAGATCTATCCGAAGTGAAGTGCTTTCGGTGCGACAAGTACGAGCACTATGCTTCTAAGTGCCCGGATCGTCTTTTGAAGCTACAATAAGCACACGAGGAAGCAACAAAAGATACTGAAAATGCGGATGAATTGATGATTCATGAAATTTTTTATCTAAATGAAGAAAAGGTAATTCCAACCAAATTCGAAACAAACCCTGCAGAGGATCATATTTGATACCTTGACAATGGAGCAAACAACCACATGACAGGAGATCAACGATACTTCTCGACATTGGATAGCTCAATCACCGGAAAAGTCAGGTTCGGGGATGACTCAAGGATTGATATAAAAGGAAAAGGAGAGATAGAAAGCATCGACCAAAATGGAAAAATAAGGAAGGTGATGGACGTTTACTTCATTCCAAAACTAAAAAGCAATATCATAAGCTTGGGTTAAGCTACCGAATCAGGTTGCGACGTAAGAATGCGTGGAAGCACTCTTACAATGCACGATGAGAAGGGGAAATTAATAGTAGAAACCACAAGATCTCGTAATAGACTCTACAAGGTGACCTTAAAGATGAAAGATACACGCTGCTTACTGACGTCAACCACAAGCAACACAAGAAAATGAAATTGGCGCTTGGACATGTCAATATCAAGACCATTCGATCAATGGCACATTGAAATTTGGTTGAGGGACTTCCAGAGATTGATATCGAAAAATATTTATGTGATTCATGTCTTCTTGGAAAGAAAGTAAGGAAAATGTTTCCACAAGCGAGTCAATATCGAGCTGCTAAGTCACTAGAATTGGTCCACGGGGACCTCTGCGGACCCATTGCTCCGAGTACAAAGGCGGGAAAGCGTTACATTTTCATTCTCATAGACGATCACTCAAGGTACATGTGGTCGATACTCTTAAAAGAAAAAGTGAAGCATTTGATAAATTTAAACGTTTTAAGACTCTAGTTGAGCAAGAGTGTGGCGAAAGGATTAAAGTGTTTAGAACTGATAGAGGAGGCGAGTTTGTATCTCACGAGTTCAAGTTGTTCTGCAAAGAGACAGGAATATATCGTCATCTGACAGCACCATACACTCCTCAACAAAACGGAGTAGTCGAAAGGAGGAACCGAACGTTAATGGAGATGACTCATAGCATGTTGAAACATATGAATGTACCTTACTATCTTTGGGGAGAAGCGATCAGACATTCAACTTATTTTTCTCAACAGAATTGCTACAAGGTCTCTTAAGGATAAAACTCCATATGAGCTTTACAAAGGAAGAAAGCCAAACTTGGGCCATATCCGTGTGTTCGGATGCATAGGTTTCGCAAAGGTAGATGCATCTCTCCTGCCTAAACTCGATGATAGATCACAGAAGTTGATACACCTTGGAACCGAGCCAGGATCCAAGGCATATCGACTGCTTAATCCCCAAACACAAAAGATTGTGGTTAGTCGCGACGTGGTCTTTGATGAAACTCATGGATGGAGCTGGGAGTGTGGCACCGAAAACCAAAGAATAGTTGGAGATTTTTCTGTTGAGTTCAAACAATATGGGAACCGAGGCATATAAAGAAATATCACACAAACAACTCCAGGAAACAGTACATAGAATTCCGAAATAGAGCACGAAGACCACGCAGAAACAGAGGAGAGCCATGGCAGTGCTCGTAACGATTAAGAGCAATCTGAAACTCATGAAGAAGATGAAGCAGAACATGATGATGAAGAAGAGCAGAGTAACGATAATGGAGTTGGAGTTGCCGATCGACTTGAGACGAGGAAATCATAGAGAAATAGAGTAAACCCAAAGCAATTTGATGACTATGTGCTTCTTGCGGATGAAGAGGGTGAGAAGCTGTTGATGAGTACTGATGACGAGCCGAGGGATATCTATGTAGCAAAGAAGACAAAACAATGGTCGAGTGCAGCAGAAGATGAAATACAATCCATAGTTAAGAATTTGACTTGGAATCTTGTAGACTTGCCGTGCGGTACGAAGCCAATAGGCTTGAAATGGATCTTCAAACTAAAGAGGAATTCATATGGGAGTGTAAACAAGCACAAGGCACGGTTAGTCGCAAAAGGATATGTGTAGAGACATGGTATCAATTTTGAAGAAGTATTTGCTCTGGTGGCATGAATTGAGACAATACGTTTAATTATTAATCTTGCAGCTTCTGGTGGTTGGGAGATTCACCACTTGGATGACAAAACTGCGTTTCTTCACGAAGACTTGAAAGAGACCGTGTTTGTAACTCAGCCAGAAGGGTTTGAGGTGAAAGGAAGTGAAGAGAAGGTTTATAAGTTAAACAAAGCCTTATGTGATTTAAGGCAAGCTCCCAGAGCATGGAACGAGAAACCAAATCAAATACTCAAGGGTTTTGATTTCAAGAGATGCTTGAAAGATTCATCGGTGTATCATAAGAGAGTGAACGGAGACTTACTGCTGGTGGCCGTATATGTTGACGATTTATTCGTCGCAGGACCAAACTTAAGAATCATAAATGAGTTTAAGAGGGAGATGGAGTCTAAGTTTGAGATGAGTGACCTTGGGAGACTAATGTATTATCTTGGAATAGAGGTTGGTCATACTGAAAAGGGAATCACTCTCTGTCAACGTCGATATGCACTTAAAATCCTTGAAGAGTCAGGAATGCAAGATTGTAACATGTCTCACGTACCCATGGAAATGGGACTAAAATTATCGAAGGAAACCGAGGAGAAAAACATTGATGTGACGAGCTATAGGCGCATGATCAGATGTCTTCGTTATCTTCTCCATACGTGACCGGATTTGTCATATTGTGTAGGCGTATTAAGTTGGTACATGCAAAACTTGAAAGAGTCAAATGGAGCAGCAATGAAGCAGTGTCTTCGGTATCTAAAGGGTACAGTTTCTCTCGGTCTAACCTTTGAAAAATTGGCTAACATTAAGACAAATTTAGTTGGTTATAGTGACAACAGTCACAATATAGATCCTGATGATGGGAGAAGTACAACAAGGCATATCTTCTACTTGGGAGGGAGTCCAATCAGCTTTGTTCATAGAAGTAAGAAATAGTGGCGTTGTAATCATGTGAAGCGGAATTCATGGCAGGAACAAAAGCAACAAGACAAGCAATCTGGCTTCAAGACTTGCTCAGTGAGGTTACCGAATCGATAAGTGAAAAGGTTGTAATTCGAATAGACAATCAATCTGCAATAGCCTTGACCAAGAATCCAGTGTTTCATGGTCGAAGTAAGCACATACACACAAGGTTCCACTTCGTAAGAGAGTGCGTCGAAAATGGAAGAATAGAAGTTGAGCACGTTCTAGGATAAGAGTAACGAGCATACATTCTGGCGAAACCATTAGGAAGGATCAAGTTCAGAGAGATGAGAGATCTCGTCGGTTTAAAGGATCTAAGCAAAGATGACTTCAAGTTTAGGAGGGAGATTGTTGATATAAGCTTGAAGAGAAGCAAACTTAATATACTTACTTAGACAGCAAGGAATCGAGACCTCCTAAACCGAGTAAAAATTTAGGAGTAGAACCAAACCGAGTCATGGATTTGGTTAAGGATGTTTAGTGTTTATCCAAAAGAAGATAAGGCTTCCTATTCCTAATTGGTTTTTGTTTTAATCTAGATATATAAGTCGATAGTTTAGTTCTAGGTTAAGATGCGAGATTGGATTTTAGGCTTAAGGTTTTTGAACTTGATTTTTTCTTAAGTGAATAAAGAAATTACTTTGAGTTTTTGCGTTAAATCTCTCTCTAGAGTGTGTGTGTGTGAATATTGGATATATTACTCGCCGAATTTTGAAAAAATAATCATGAGAATATTAATTGGAAATACATATTGTATGTACCTGCTATTAGTTGGATCTTTTGTTATTGTTTTTTGTATTATCATGTACCCGCAACTCTTGATTTTTTTTTCTAGAGGAAATTCTTGTTTTTAGACTATTTGTAAGTGTTGAAAATGATAGTTACATGTAAGAAGAAGGAAATAACATCTCTGATGGTAGTGTAGAAGAACTCAATCTGGCCACAGATGATTTCTTCGTAGGTGTTTGCTTGGAACAATAGCGATCATCTTAAAATGTTACTTTATGAAGGCCTACCAAACATTATTTTGAAACCTTTTTTCTAGTGCAGGTACCAACAATGTATGTAATTAATAACACTCCATGGACAAAATAACATAAAACGGTCTTCCGTATATTATTTATCTAGGTTTCAAACGCTCCAAGTCTCTTTCTAAGTAAAAGATAAAAGATAAAAAAAATCCAGATCTACCACATCTTGTAAAATGAAAACAACTATTAGCAATCCAATGCAAACCAATATTTTTTTTGATAATCCAGGTATCCTAACGCTCTCCGACAGGGCAGAGGTCCACGTGTTAGACTATCGAATCGCTTAGAGTAGCCATGTGGGCGGCCAAACGGCTCTCCACGTGTCGGCTCCTGGACGCTGCAGCCCGTATGTGAATTCCACAGTGGCCAAAGCTCGAACCCAGGACAGGCATTCAAGCTGGAGCTCCTTTACCACTGGACCAAGACAACTTGATTAATGCAAACCGATATTTGTCTGCACTCTACAACATATGCAAATAATTATTGTAATTGGTAAGTTCGTTGGTTGCTTTGTTGATATATAATTTATACATTTGATCAGAAAACTAAGAAAAAACCTCTTCCATAAATGACCTTAAGAATCATCCCGCCCATAATCAAGATACTGAAAAAGCTTTGAAATTCTCATAAGAGTTTCAAGGATTCTAACCATAAAGAAAATCTAAAGTAAATTCTGGCAATTAGCATGGTAAAATATACATATACGTATACAGTTAGACACTTTAGATATGCAACAACAATTATAAAAAAGACTTCTTATACTTCTAATAAAATCAACATCCCGACCTGAAGGTTATCCGAAGAGCTCAAACTCTATGAAAAAGTCAACATGTTTGAAACTGCACTTATTATCAATATAAGAATATCGATCACGTATTATGAAGTAATCTCATGGTTGTTGCGGAATGTAGACACCAAATTGAAACAATGAATCATTATGGGAAGAAGGGTTTCTTACTCTCTGAAGTTAACTTTGAAGGAAAGCACATAGCTAATCTTTTGTCCCTGGAAATCTATTCTCTTCTTCCTAACCTTTTTCAACCTGAACGAGTAGTTAACAACCACGCGAAGTTAATCATTGATATAAACAACAATTAATCTATGGAATATGCCAATTAACTTCTTTCTAATGACCTCATATTTTCCAATGCTATCACCAAAAATAGATCAAAGCTCTTCATCGTTCTTTACATGCAGTCCCCAGTACCCTGCATTTCTATTTCCCCCAGTAAGCTATTACATAAAAGTGGACGGATAATTCACCAAAAAGGTTGACACTTTCCGGCGAGAAAGGAAAAAGAAAAACATATGAAGTGCAAAAGAGTAAGATGAAATATACTTAGCCCAAGATTGGTAATTGTGAAGACGGTCGTACTCACGTTTGTTCTTCTTTTTAATAACATTGGATGATCTCTGCTCCCACCGTCGTCCCAAACCCTTTTCCAAATGTTTTTTCTAGAAAAACGAGAGCCCTAGAGTTTTTTTGGTTGCTTGAAGGTGACAATTGTGCTCCTGGCTTCCTGTAATTGATGGGGCTTGTTAGGTAAGAGTATTCGTGGAGGGATCGTTGGATTTATAAGCAGTGCGAGGAGAGCCTTAATTATCCACTGGTATTCATCTAAGACGTTATCATAGAAGAAGTTGTGTGGTTTTAGTGGATAAATGGAGTATCTGATGCAGAGAGATATTTGGATAATTATCAAATATCTTTACTATTTCTTTATTATTTATTATAGTAATTATCCTAATTAGTTGGATTTATCTTTAAGGATTTTAATAGCTTTAGGGTTATGAGATTTATTATAAATAAGGCTCTTATGCCTTAAAGTTGTATTCAGTTTATGATTTGATTAATTAAACGAGTTTTCCTAAAAGAGGTTTCTATAAACCACTAAGAAGAGTATTCTCAAACCCTGCGAGCTTGTTAAGCCGAGAGAGGAGGACTCTCAAACCTAGTTTTTCGGGTATTCTCAGAATCAACGGATCTCTAGTTTTATCCCTAGAAGCTTCCGCTACATCAGGTGGTATCAGAGCTGGTGTTTTGCTTTCTCAAACAAAACTCGATTCTGGAATCATGTTGACCGGAACAATTTATCCTTTTACAAACGAAAGTTTGTTCGTTGAAAGAGAAGAAAACCATGAGATCTATCTAGATATTTATGGCGATCCGATCTATGACACTTATGACGACGATGTTATGATGGTTGATTTCATCTTCCTAGAAGATGCTTTCACAAATCTGGTTCGTGCAAAATCCGGGCGAAATCAAGGAAATAAAAATTTTGGGCGTTTTGAAATTCATGCAAATTTCGGGCGACCATATCTTTCTGGAAATTTTATGGAAAGCCAGATTCTTGCAAAAATCGTGCAGAATCAATTTTCTAATAAATTTCAGCAGAATTCGCAGCTTGCAAAATTCGGGCAAAAACATATACGTGCAATTTTGGTGCCGAGAACCAGATTGAAGATTCGAGGACGGATTTTTCTGGGGAGACATGTTGGAACCGAATACCACACTCAAGATTCGAGGACGAATCTTCTTCAACCCGAAGAGAATGATGCAGAGAGATATTAGGATAATAACCAAATATCTTTACTATTTCTTTATTATTTATTATAGTAATTATCCTAATTAGTTGGATTTATCTCTAAAGGTTTTAATAGTTGTAAGGTTATGGGATTTATTATAAATAAGGCTCTTATGCCTTAAAGTTGTATTCAGTTTATGATTTGATTAATTAAAGGAGTTTTCCTAAAAGAGGTTTCTATAAACCATTGAGAAGAGTATTCTCAAACCCTGCGAGTTTGTTAAGTCGAGAGAGGAGGACTCTCAAACCTAGTTTTCCGGGTATTCTCAGAATCAATGGATCTCTAGTTTTATCCCTAGAAGCTTCCGCTACATCAGTATCTAATGTAAAGGAAGACTTACAAAACAGATGGATGTTAGATGTTCAGGTGTGGGAGAAAAAGTGACAAGTCGGTTTAAGGTAGAAAGGAGAGAAGAGGAAGCAGCCATTGGAGAAGACGAAGTTTATTTCTCGTGGGCAGTTGTAGGTTGAAAGTAGTATTTTGTAATGGCTTTTGATGGGCTACAACCAATTAATCAAGTTCTAGAGAGTCCACGATTTATCCTATACTTCCTTAGATGTCAACGATTGTTATAGGCAAGGTAGTAAGCTCACACAGAGAAAATCAGAAAAAGCTGATGTGGTATGCCTTAAAACTCTCTAATAGTCCATTTCAATTAGTTTTGGAAAATTTTTAATTATAACTAACACAGAAAAATCTACAAGTTTTGTATACTTAAAACTAGCATCCAACATTTCAACAAATTAAAATAAAATTTGAGATGCGTTGAAAGGAAGAATAAGATTATAAAAAATAACGTAATTAAAAAGGCGAGCTACGAAATCTTGATGAGTTGAATTTGGTCTTTTAATGTTGGTAAATTTATTTGTTTCTTTATCAATCAAGCTATACGTCAATTGAATTTTTTTTGTTATTTCACACATTCACTCTATTTTAAAAGTATATTAAGTCAGTCATTTTTATTGCAACTATTTAAAATATGCAAAACTCATGATGCTATCTATCGAACTGTCTAGATAAACGAGCTAAATTGTCTGTCTCACCGTCTAAAATTTAATTAACAAAATAATCTTTTTGGGTAAAAAAATTTAGCTCTGACTTCTTAGATACAAATACTTTTTTAACCATCAATTTTTCATTAAGACTTAAATATCTTTAAAAATAAAAATATTTCTCTTCTTTAGCATGATTTTCCAAAAATATCGCGTCTTACAACTAATAGAGAAGTTGTAATTTGTCCAAAAATATCTTCATCTTCCCTATGAATATGAAGATTGTGCGGTAATACAAAGTTGGTTTAAATTTATTTTCGGACTATACTTTTAAAATATTGCTATGGCCACTTAAAATATTAAAATTAAGGATGTCAAAGTTTTATAATTATTATACTTTCACCATATTTACTATCATCATTAAGCCAAGTTAAGACGTGGTACTAATTTAATTTCACTTGAGATCAATTATGTTAAATTTGTATCGTTACTTTAGATGTGAAAACAATTTTAGTTTCTAATATAAGCTGTTGAAAAAAATATTATCATCACATTTTAGAATTATTATTTGCTATTATAACCTTCCAAAATAAAAATTTAATGCAATACAAGTTATTAGTTTAACTAAATTAGGAAATTTACAATAAAAGTTCTGAAAGCAGTGAAGCAAAGAGATGAAAGAAACAAATTTTTCTCTGAATTTTTATTTCTTGATTGATAATCGAAAACGATTACAAAGCTTATTGATTTATACACAGGTTTGTAATCTAATCTTACGCCATCTGGCTAAATCTCCTTGCTTGATAAAGCATCAAAACGGTTGTGCGTTCTTATCCCCAACCTTGTACGATTTGATTCTGCTTTTCCCTTGACCAAGGCTCCAACTCCTTTAGCTTTGTCGATATCTTCTTCTGCAAATCGAGTTTTGTCTTTACCTGGAGAAGAAGATGAACGTTTTGAATTGTCTTTGGGCTCACTTATCTCTTCTCTTATAATCTTTGTGGGCTTCTTCATATCCTGGCCCATTTTGGTCTTAAGAACTTCACCTGATTCCTCTGTTTTCGGCCAAGTCTTAGAAATAGAGGAGTTTGAGCTTTCTACTTTTGTCTTAACATCCCCCCTCAAACTTGATGTGGGTGGATTATCCACACCAAGTTTGAATCGCAATATCGTGAACGGACCGGTCGGAAGAGACTTGGTGAATATATCGGCGAGTTGATGATCACTTGGGATATGTTTCACCACTAACGCACCAAGCGCAACCTTCTCATGCACAAAGTGAAAGTCTGTGTCTATGTGCTTTGTGCGAGAGTGAAGAGCGGGATTTGCTGTAAGATACACGATGATAGGTTATCGCAATATAGCTCTGGTGTTACCGGTTGAGGAATGCCAAGGTCCTTGAACAGAGAGTTTAGCCAAGAGATTTCAGAGGTTGTCTCTGATAAAGCTCTATATATTCGGCTTCAGTTGAGCTGCGGGACACGGTCGGTTGCTTCTTGGATGACCAGGAAATGATGTTGTCTCCTAAGAATGTGCAAAAGCCACCAGTGGACCGTCTTGTTTGTTGACAGCCCGCCCAATCGCTGTCAGAGTATGCTCTCAAAGTGAAGTCCGTGTTTTTGTTAAACGAAATTCCCATCGAGACAGTACCTTTCACGTACCTGAGCACACGCTTGAGAAGCTGAAAATCAGATTGCGTGGGCGCGTGCATCTTTTGGCACACGTAATTGACTGCAAATTGGATATCCGGATGGGTAAGTGTGAGGTATTGTAATTTCCCGGCCAGGCTCCGAAAATAGGTAGGATCTGTGAAAGGTACATCTTGGTCTGGTACTCGATTCAACTGCAGTGGCAAAGGAGTTGCGACGACAGCACAATCTTGCATCCCTGCGAGGTTGAGTAAATCCTCTGCATATTGTTTTTGAGAGGGAAACAGTCCATTTGGGTGAAACAGAGCCTGAATCCCAAGGAAATAATGGAGGTGACCCATATCCTTCATCTTAAATTGAATACTCATCTCATCCAATAAATCAGAGATCAAATCTTTGTTGTTGCCTGTCAAAACCATATCATACACGTAATGTAGGAGCATAATAATGCTCTGATTCTTCTCATACACGAACAAGGAGGGATCCAATTTACTGCAAGTGAATCCATATTAAAGCAAGTAAGTACTAAACTTATCAAACCATGCCCGTGGAGATTGTTTGAGACTGTATATGGATTTGTGGAGATGAAAAACATGGTTTGGCTTGTCTTTGTCAACGAAAACAGCCGGTTGCATCATATAAACTGTTTCCGTTAAATCCCTGTGAAGGAAGGCGTTCTTGACGTCTAGTTGCTTGATATCCCAGCCCATGACTGTAGCAGCTTGTAACACAGCTCAGACCGTGGTTGTTCTGATAACCGGGCTGTAGGTTTCAAGGTAATCGATCCCCTCCTCTTGGTGATAACCTTTTGCTACAAGACGGGCTCGTAACTTGTCCAAAGAACCATCAGCTTTGAGCTTAGTACAAAACACCCATTTTGAGCCAAGAACATTCATACCTGGCTCATATGGAACTAAAGTCCATGTTCTAGTTTCATGACAATTTCCCACTTCTTCCGTCATGGCATTGGTCCATTCTGGATCCTTTAAAGCCGCAATAACAGTGCGTGGTTCTGGATAAGCTACCTTTTGGGTGAGTAAGGCATATTTTCTGTTCGGTTTATAGACGCCAGCTCTAGCTCGTGTGATCATTGAGTGTTGTGGTGGTTGAGCTGATGGCTGTGGGCTGTAATTGGGCAGAAGAGGTCTCCTGGTCGTTGGTGATGGTGAACTTTGCTGCATCAGTCTTAAGGCTGCAGAGTTGGGGGAATAAGTGAGTCTTGTTGGTGTAGGATTGGCTAAGTTTGGGGAGATGGTTGTAGGAGGCAGAGGATGAGGTGGCTGAGGTGCGCTACTTGAGACCAATCCGTGTGATGAGGAAGGAGCGTTGTCGCCAATAGGAACAAGGTCGGAGCTTGCCGTACGCTCAGTACACTCATTCCTCATCACGGAAAGTTGTCTCATGGGTGCAGGGAGAGGTGGGAAATCATCTGGAGTGAACAGAGGCGGGTCAGGAGAGGTAACCGAGGCTAATGGAACAGGTGGAACATAGCTTTTCACCCAAGCCTCTGTTAATTTTGAAGGTCCTGAGTCTTGCAAGTGTTTGTATTGTCCTGCAAAAGGAAAGGAATTTTTATTGAAAACCACATGTCTACTAATGTAGACTTTTCCATTTGAAGGAAATAAGCATCGATATCCCTTATAGCGTTCTTTCTATCCCAAGAAGACACAATGCAAGGACTTAGGATCAAACTTTTGTGAAGCGTAATCACGAAGAGTTGGGAAACAAGAGCAGCCGAAGGCTCTAAGGGAGGAGTAGTCAGGAGCTTTTCCAAACAATTTCTCATAAGGGCTTAGATCCTTTTTTAAAGCCGAGTGAGGTAAGATGTAACTGATGAAGTTTGCTGTGAAAAACGCCTCTACCCAATATCTTTGAGGCATCAAACTATCAAACATCATTGACAAGCCTAAATCCGTTAGGTGTCTATGTTTCCTCTTCGCTAATCTGTTTTGTTGCGGAGTGTGAGGACATGACATGTGAAGTTGAATGTCGGATTCTTGTAACTTGGCTAAGAATTTCAAGCTGGAGAATTCACCTCCGCCATCGCATTGGAACGTGCCAATCTTGCAATTCAATTGATTCTCAACAAATGACTGAAAATTGCAAAAGATTGTGTAGAAATCGGATTTCCTTTTAAGAGGGTAAAACCAACAAAACCTTGACCATTGATCTATGAAGAATACATAATAATGAAAACCTTGCATAGACATAGTAGGAGCTGGTCCCCAAAGGTCACAATGAACACGTTCCAATGGTCTACTACACTCAAAAACAGAATCAGAGAAGGTTAATCTGCTACTTTTTCCTGCCTTGCAAGCTTCACACAGGCTGCTGGGATCTTTATTGACGACAATTAACTTTCTAGTTGCTAGTTGTTGGAGGATCTTATCATTAGCATGGCCCAACCTTCGATGCCACGTTAAACTGCTGGCTGCTTGTTGTTTTGTAGCATGAAAGGCTTGAGTAGATTGATCCTCCAACACATAAAGACCATTAAGGTTTCTTCCTAGAGTTAGCAATCTCTGTTGTCCTTGTCCTTTACACGAACAGTGGTACAATCAAATTCAAACGAACACGGATAATCGGTAGTAAGCTTAGAAACAGAGAGCAGAGACTTAGCTATATCCGGACACACAAGCACATCATTAAGAGGGAGAGTACCTAAACTTGAGGCAAGAGATGTTGACCCTGTGTGTGTTATTGGAAGATATTCTCCATTTCCAACCATCACCGCATCACTACCGTTGTAGCTTTGTGCTTGATTAAGGTTATGATGAGAGTTGGTGATGTGAGATGTAGCCCCGGTATCCGGGTACCATTCATTCCCAGCATGATCTGTAACATCGGTTATTCGTAGAGCTGCCAGAGCCTGAGGCATGTCTTCATGTTGATAGGCGTTATTAAACCGATGCCAGCACTTAAGTGCTTGGTGACAAGCCTTACCACATATCTGACATATCGGTTTTGTATCTTCACCATAAGAACTTGAAGACCTAGAAGAGATGGAGGGAGCGGAGATCTGTTGGTTAAGGTTATGATGAGAGTTGGTGATGTGAGATGTAGTCCCGGTATCCGGGTACCATTCATTCCCAGCATGATCTGTAACATCGATTATTCGTAGAGCTGCCAGAGCCTGAGGCATGTCTTCGTGTTGATAGGCGTTATTAAATCGATGCCAGCACTTAAGTGCTTGGTGACCAGCCTTACCACATATCTGACATATCGGTTTTGTATCTTTACCATAAGAACTTGAAGACCCAGAAGAGATGGAGGGAGTGGAGATCTGTTGGTGAAACCCACGCCCCTTTGTTGAAAAGAAGCCTCTTCCTCTGCTGAGTGATGGTCTCCCAAAGCCCCTGCCACGATTATTATAGAAGTTGTTTGGGGAGGACCTTACAGAGTTGAAGGCTAGATGGGGCGTGATGGCTGTTTCTTCAATATATGACTGGATCTTGTTGTCGTAGTTGGTGAGGCGAGGAATGACATCTTCAAAGGTTGGAAAAGGTGTAGTGTCCATAGAACTTTCTATGCTGGTCTTGATGGGTTCGTATTCCCTTCCCAAACCGTGAAGAGCTGCGAAGATTTTCATGTTTTCGCTCACAGGGTTTCCAATCGATGCCAGCTGGTCACACAATGTCTTCACCTCCTTAAGGTATTCTCCCATGGCTGCATTTCCTTTTGAAATCGTTTGTAGTTTTCGTTGGAGCTCAAAGAGGCGAGAGGAGGAGATCCTGTTGAAGTGCTTGGCGAGACATGACCAGACTTCTTGAGAGGTTGTACAGCCCATCACGATGCCTAAGATGTCTTCAGAGAAAGACCCAAGGAGCCATGCCTTCACTATCTGGTCACCTTTGAGCCATTCTCTGAAATCTGGGTTTATGACCTCCGATGTGTCTCCGGCGATATTTGGAACTAGAGTATTCCGAAGGGGTTGAGGAAGAGAGCCATTGATGTAGCCGAGCAAACCTTGCCCAGAAAGGAAAGATTCAAACTGGCTCTTCCACAAGATGTAATTTCTCTCAGTCAATTTGATAGTGACATAGTTTGAGATATTGAGGATCGGATAAGAGAGCTCCATGCCTCTGATACCATGAAAGCAGTGAAGAAAAGAGATGAAAGAAACAAATTTTTCTCTGAATTTTTATTTCTTGATTGATAATCGAAAACGATTACAAAGCTTATTGATTTATACACAGGTTTGTAACCTAATCTTACGCCATCTGGCTAAATCTCCTTGCTTGATAAAGCATCAAAATGGTTGTGCGTTCTTATCCCCATGCTTTTACGATTTGATTCTGCTTTTCCCTTGACCAAGGCTCCAGCTCCTTTAGCTTTGTCGATATCTTCTTCTGCAAATCGAGTTTTGTCTTTACCTGGAGAAGAAGATGAACGTTGTGAATTGTCTTTGGGCTCACTTATTTCTTCTCTTATAATCTTTGTGGGCTTCTTCATATCCTGACCCATTTTGGTCTTAAGAACTTCACATGATTCCTCTGTTTCCGATCAAGTCTTAGAAACAGAGGAGTTTGAGCTTTCTCCTTTTGTCTTAACAAGTTCAACGACCATTTAGAAAACCTTACTAATAATGCTTTTTACTAAATGTACACTTAAAGAGTGAAAAAAAAAACATGGATTATTTAGGTTGTAAAGGAAAAAAGGTACTATTGGCTAAATATCAATTGTGAAAATATTTAAAAAAGCTAAAGTCCTTAGGACTACAACTCTAATAATCACTTAAATGTCATAGGGTATCCGACTCTTAAACATGAATAATGCAAGAAGATTAGCGTAAAAAGTACTCATTTTGTCCCATTTTGTAAATTTTTCTATTTAAAATGATGAAATTTAAGAACTTGATATCTATCTTATTAAAAGAGAAGACATAGATCTTTTCATGTAAGATTTTTTAAAGCGAACATATTTTAGAAATTTTATTAAATGTATCTAATAAATAAAAGTAATAATACTCATTTACATATTCCAACAAACATATTAGAATATTCTAATATTTTTTTCACTTAATCACTATCAAAATTGTAAACCAATATATTTTTTTTTGCAACAAAACAACATAATTTAAAATCACCAATTTTCAGCAAATTTAAATATAGTTTGTTTTCAAATTTAAAATAAATTCATAACTTTTAAAATAATTATATTACAATATTATTATTTTATAAATAAAATTTGTTACAAAAATTCAAAAAAAATTATAAAGTGATAAAATTTAGAATATAAAAATTAATAACTTATATAAACTATAAAAATTTAAGTTTAGTCATCCGATATTTTTTAAATACTCTAACAGGTTTTGTTTCACGGTATTTTGGGAATTGGATATTATCCGAACTGAACCCATACGAGTATTTGAGGAAATCTAAAAGTTCGAAAATCTCAAATCTAAACCGAACCTAGAATTCGGTATAACTGAAAATTCTAAAAGTTTTGAACCTGAACCCGAATCCGAAACTCGAAATAACCGAAAATTATAAACCCCATACTCGGAAAATCTAAACATGATTAATAATATATAAAATTATTAAAAAAACCCGCCGGTTGCACGGGTCAAAACTCTAGTTTTTATATTAAAAAATATTATATTTATCTAATCAAAAATCATTCGACCAATAATAAAAATATTTCTTGTTATTATTACATTAATTAACTAAAAATTACATAGATATTCTAAAAATCTTATAAAATAGAACAATAAAATAATATATAGAAAACTTATAAATGCGTTAGAGGGAGTATTATTTTTGAGTCAGTCTACTATCACATCCATCAAATAGAAAGAAAAAATAGTAAAGAAATTTTTTTTCTTTTATGGGAATGAAGTTATACTCTACATCATTGGTAAGGATGCTGAGAGAACAAATATTTTTTTTTGTTATTTCTTTCATCTCATTTAATCTCATTTCAATTTTTCTTTACCAATCACATCCATAATAAGAATGTGGAGTGTAGCAGTGTTAGCATAATAGAATAATTAAAGTAAAATCAGTTTGTTTGGTTGAAATTGATTTTTTTTGTTATTTGTTGTATTATTATAAGAAATTTTTATTTTTGAATAAATTATTACAAATATTGATTTTATTTCCTATCACTAAGTTAATTTCCTACCGCTTTTGAAAGCTCAACAAACAACTATACTGGTGATTATACAAGAATTACCAAGCTCTAGTAACGTACTCTCTCGGGCAAGAATGAGAGAAGTTATTAGCGCTTATAGACTAAAGGAAAAAGTGTGGATTCAATGCCAATTAGATTGTTCCTTCGGTAATGTGGAGTGCTTCAAATTGTTTTGAAGACCAAATTTTGAATATTTAGAACATTGTAACTCGAACCATCATCATGTGATAAAGAGATTAATGAGATATATGCTAACTTAGAATGATCGGTTCTACTTTGACAATAGATTGTGTTCGATGTCTGAAATCCGAAAGGTGATACATAAAGAGTGGAATGAGCATCAAGCCTCTGGTCATGATCGTTTATATGATCATACTGTGTCCAAGAAAGAATTAGCCAAATGGAATAGAAGTTCCAAGTCTAATTCCAAAATAGACATATAGAAACTATAACATAAACTGGATGCGACTGAGATGAGATAAATGAAAGACAGTTGGTTAAAGTTATTCAAGAGGAGGAAATATATTGTAAAGAAAGAAGCAAAGTTTCATGAGTCAAAGATGGTGACCGAAACATAAACTTCTTTCATGAGAAAAACAAGAAGGATGAGAAACCACATATATCATTTTTTATCAGGGTGGTGTAGAGAGATTGTTGTAAATACTATAACATGCTTTTCAAAATGTCTAACCCAAGCATACTTTCTGAGTTACTGTAATTACATCAATGAGAGTAGCGCTCCACGAGTGGATGATAGGACGAAAAGCTTCTTTCAATAGTTTTATAGAATTACATTGTCTCATGTTATAAAAGAAAGAAAGAGTTTTTTACATAGATGTATTTCGATAGGACTAAAATTTCAAAAATTGTGTTTATTTCTTAAGAAACTGAATCTAAAGGCTATGACGGACTTAATACCTAAAAGTTTGTCCTCTATTTCCTATAAGACTTTCTCTAAGATACTCTGTGGTAGACTGAAAAGGGTGTTGTGGCAACTCGTCTCCTACGCAAGGGGCCTTTATCCTATTAGACTTATCTATGGTAATGTGCTTATTGCACAAGAGTAATACATGGATTGAGAATGAATCTGAGTTGCGAAGATGTTTTCGTTGCTATCAAAACAAATATGTCAAAAGCTTAGGATTTAGTTGAATGACATTTTTAAAAGAATTGTTGTGTAGATTGAGATTTAATTAAGTGTGGATTATTTGAATCATGGCACATGTAAGATTAGTCTCATACACAATCTTACTCAATAGTCAAACACACGAGTATATAAAGCTTGAAAAAGGCATTCGCCAATGAGACCCGCTTTCTTTGTTTCTCTTCATTCTGTGTGGTGAAGCATTGGTTCATGTAATGAATCAAACATAGAAAGATGGTTGGATCACTAGTATAACAAAAAAGTTTCCATCGATTCAACACTTACTGTTTGCAAACGACAATATGTTTTTATGTTGATATAATCTTGAAGAATCCTCAAAAACGTTTGAGATGTTTAAGGCTATATGGTGAAACCTCTAGACATGAAAAAAATTTCCATAAATTATCTATCCCCTTTTGAGGGAACATAAACACAATCATTAAAAGACTTATGTCTTGCATACTTGGTATCGAGAAGGAAGGGGTGATGCTTCATGTCTAGGATTGCCCGAATGCTTTAGTTGCTTAAAGCCAAATTTATTTGCATGAATTTGTGAGGAAATCAAAAAAAGACTCAATGGTTGGTATTCCAAAATGCTTTCTCTTGGGAGAAATGAGGTCCTTCCAAAGTATATTGCAATGGACTTATCGGTTTACGCTATGACTTGTTTTTGTCTCATGAAGTTTTAATGTCAAAAGGTAATGAGTGCTATGACAAAATTTGGTGAAATGCTTGTGAAAAGATCGATGTTTAAGATATATTGGATACTATGGAATGAGATTAATTTGTAAGCACAAGGATAATGAATGAATCTCTTTTTGAGACATGAGTAATTTTAATTAAACTTGCTTGCAAAACAAGCATGTAAGTTAGACAATGATAAAAATCCATTACTGGCTCAACTTTGCAAAGGAAGGTATTATGCTTCTTCAAAGTTATTAGAGTGTGGGAAAGGTTATCGGTCATCTTATGCTTGGAAATGTATTCTTTGTGGCAAAGAATTTTTATTGTATTGTCTTATCAAATCGAGAAGAAATACAAAATTGTGGTTGGAAAAGTGGATTCTATATACACATCCTTGTAGGCCGATGAATAGTCATAGTATTATTGATTGTGAACTAAGTGTAGATATGTTTATCTCTGTCGTTTGTAGGTGGAACCAAAACACTTTGATTGATTTGGTTCATGCAGCTGATGTTACTCGCATTATAAAAATACTAGTCAGAGAAGCAGAAGACAAGCACATATGGATGTATAGAAAAACTATCTCTTAGTCATTCAAAAGTGGTTATTGGTTTGTTGCAAATTTTCTAGTCCATCATGTTTAATAGAGAAATCAGTTAGACCAAGTGCAAGTGGATTTAAAAAATTAATATAGAAATTGAACAGATAACCAAAATAAGATTTTGTGGTGGAGAATTGTTCCATATGCTATTGATATGGCTGAAAAATTATAAAGTAGACGTAATATAGTGGAAAATAGGTGCAACTTATGTCAAAATCACATAGAAATAATCAATCATGTATTTTTTTCTTGTGATATTGCACTACAATTTTTTTCTTCAATGAACATCCCTCCTCCTACAAACGGGTGCACATATTAGACTGAAAAGAATATAACGTATATGTTGGACTTAAGTGGTTTAACATGTATTCCGAAAAGCATTAAAGGTTGAATACGAATAAATCGGAATGCTATTTTGTTGAATGGTATACAAGAAGTTATAGAGGTAGTACAACATTCTTTTGATAAGGCAAAGGTATGGAAAGAAATCTATAGCACTGATGCCTACCTGAATAACAGTGACCAACATGGTTCCCTCTCTTCTAACCATTGGAACCTTCTTGTCCAAAGTACGATAAGATGTAATATCAACGTCAATAGGAAGAATTCCTTTCCGCATAGTAGTGGAGCTCTTGTAGCAAGGGATCATGTGAGAAAAGTTTTTGTTTCATGGATGAGAGGCTTTTACATGTTTCCCAAAATAGGGTTATTGTAGAATTGAGATTCATAGCATCATCGCTACTAGTCGCGAAGAAAATTTGCACCATCCCACATGGAAACAACTCGGAGCCTAAAGAGAGTCCAGTCTATAAGAAGCTAGCAAAGCTTTAGCACATTTGTGAGGGCTGCCTCCCGTTTTATTTAATCTGCAATGTAAATGAGGCTATCATGCCTAGAGAAGAGAGGTGTTTTATATGATCATTATCCCCATTTTGTTGTTGTAAGGGGTTCCAGTCAATCGAACTACAAGTATTGTAAAAGTTAGTAATTTACCTTCCCTTTTAGTCTTACTTGTACTATGGACGCTACAGAGTTTAAGAGATTTTGATATCAATGATAATTTGATAAGTTCAGATTATAGATGGGCTGCAAAATCTTTTGAAAAACCAAATGATTCATTTGGCCTAGATATCATATTTTCATAGAACAAATATTGTGGTTCACTTCTATTTTGAAGGCTCTGTGTTCATTCATGAGCATATGAAAGCAAACTTGGTAGCTTACGATAATGAAAAGGAAAGCTCCAATTGTACGTTACTTGTAGCGGACCGGTTTTGGTTACATGATTTTCTGATTCAAGATTCATGTCAGTCCCATCTTTTTCTCATTCTTTTAAGGGTATGTTATTCTTTGTTTTGTTTTGTTGAGATTTGTACTCTAAATTTTCGCTCTGTTTGGATTTGATCTCGAATACTATTGGCTTTAATAAAGTTTTAAACTTTCAAAAAATATGTAATGATGTATTTTCAATAATTAAGCTAATTCAAATTCTGTTAAATTTAGTTTCAAATACTATTATACCTTAAGTGTAGAGATGTCTACATAGTAGTATATGCAGGATCGATCCACAGAGACCAATAATCACACTTGTAAAAATAGAATCAATAACGGCAAACGCAAAAAAGAGAATTATTTATGAAACTATTTAAGTCTAAAAATTAATTGAAAGAAAGTAAGAAAAGAATACGAGTTGTAATGGATGAGGACATTGGGCACAAGAAATTCTTAAGGAAATCAAGTCTTTATTGAACAGGATAAATCAATAAGAGAAAAGTATTAAGAACCATCTTGAACTCAAATCATAAATACATAATCAACCTACTTCCGTAGCACTAACTCCCTATGTTATAGAATCTGAAAGACAAACTTCTGTTGAATTTCATATTCTAAGTCTGCATTAGATTCGAGTTTGATATGTATACAAAGCGCAACAATATTAACTTACGTTGGTTAAGGAAACTTGGCTCATCTAAATCAAGTATTTAATCAAACACTTTTTGTATGTTAAAAGACCAAATTTTAGCACTAAACATAGTGAAAGATGAAAATCTAATGGATTCATCCCTATATCTAGTGTCGTAACATCAACAAATCATGAAATCCCTTATATGAAACCCTAAACCTGAAAAAAGAACCACTCACACGTATTCTTAAAACAATCACAAGATAATTTCATGGAAAATGTATCGCAATTAAACGTATTGCAATAAAAAATCTTCTCCAATTCGAAGTACGTATGAAAATCATCTCTAGGATTATAAAGCTCCAAATTTCCTTTAGAAACTCAAAAATAGCATAATTGAAACTAAGTATTCGTCCTAGGTTAATATGTAAAAAGGGGCCTTGGGTTTCCTAAGCAAAAAGAGAATTGTACACATAAAAAGGGAATTCCAGATCTGGCAATGATCTGACAATCGATCGATCAACACTCCTCACAAAAGTTCTTTAGTCTTCTCTTAACAGGATCGATCATTCCTGTGTTGAGATCAATTGATCGCCTTCCTTTACAAGAATGTATAAGCTTTTTTCATCAGTGGATCGTTCGGTCCTCCCTCTGCAGGGTGACTACTGCTTCAACTCATCACAAATTATCGAAAAACTTGTAAAAACTCGTTCTTTTCCTCCACCACATCCAAAAACCTAAGATGAAAAGAACAAAAGGAAGCTCTAAAACATTAACCTTAAATAATATAAACCATAGTTTCTAACTAAAAACCATAAAGAAAACCCAATAAAAATACAATTTATCGTGGAGCTGAAAAAGATGATGAGGAAAACACTTATGGGCGCGAGTGAATAGAAGGAAGATAAAGATCCAACCAAAATGTTGAAAATAGTTCATCATATGGAAACTCTCATTGTCTTAATTAAGCTCATCAATTGATACACTATAGAAAATTGAGTTATCTTTCTTTTAGAAGTGATTTTGGCTAATTCCAATCAGCAATCCAAAAGATATAAGTGATATACTGAAAATTTGTCAACGTAGTTTTGCGAATAAACAATCCGAGCAATTGAAAGATTTCTACAAAAGGAGGACATCCCATGTTCATTATATTAAGAGATTCTTAGCTTTCATAGGAAATTAAATTAGCTTCGATTTGGCGATGATTTTTGGTCTTGCCGAATTAAGGTTAAAATCTTATAGATGATTTTACAAAGACATATTTTATCGGCAACCCACACCACCGGACCATAACCAACCGCCAGCTAAGCAGGAAGACAAGAAGAAAACAATTAGTCCATGCCACTTGTCCAGCGCCAGCCACTTCTTTTCTCGGAAATGATCAAAAGTTTGGGATCCGACCCGTTTGTCCCTGAACGACCCGGTTCAAACCCTTAGCTTATGAATATGATCTTAGACATGTTTTTAACCTAAGTTTGATTTATTTTTGATTCTCTTTTAGCTAAGATCTAAAATGATATTAATTTTTTGTCATTCCTAAGAATGTTTAGGTTTTCTTTATCTTATCTCTCTCTCTTAGTGATGATTATCACTGATTCTATCTTTCTTATAAGTTTTTAACTACGTATGAGTAGTCAAATAGATGTGGATTATTAGTTATTAGATTTACGAATGATTGAGTGTTGGTGAATGATGTTTGATGTTTTATCTTTATAGGTTCACATATTTAGAGGTTTATTAATGTTAGATTAGGTTTGGGAAAATTGAATCTAGACTTCAGCAATTTTACGCTCGAAAGGTGTTCAATAAAATTTCAAAAAAACTTTAAACATGTTTTTTATTCTTAACCATTCAATTAGTTGATCTAGATAAATTTTTTGTTTACTGAACTATTTTTAGTGATTATTAATTGCTTTATAATCGTTAAGAGATTTTTTAATTGAGTGATTAATGAATGAATTATTCTTATGGGAATGGGTTAGTTGGCGTTGATTAGCTCTTATTTATCATTAGTATCTATATTGAATCAAATACTACCATATCTATTTGGTTTAGCTTAGCCAAAGTTTCTAGAGAGTTTAATATTTTTGTTTGTGCTCATGTGGTTTGACCCTTATGTTGCAACAAACTATATTTGCTTTTGCGATTTACTTTGGATTTTAATCCGGATAGTGAATTCAAAACACCTATCAATTAAAGGGGAGTGTCGTTAGTATTGATTTCAAAATCATTTTAGTTTTGAATATAATTTTTTCTAGAAAATTATTATTATCACGGTTCAGAAATATTGTTTGTTATTATAACCATTCAAAAACATAACTAATAAGACTTTATAATTGATGTAATAGAGTTATTAGTTTTGATAGAATTACTTTAACGAAAATCTCAAAAATAGACAAAAAAAAATTTCACAGCTGTTCACCCTCGCTAATAAAACTCTTTAAAAATGTACGTTTATAACTGAAAAAAACAACAATATATAGATTGTTTAAGTTAATCTACTAAAAATTAACTGTGCAGAATTTTAAAAATGAGAGAATTCTTGCAACCACAACTCCAATCACCCATAGATGCCAATGTGAGTGTTAAACATGAACAGGATAAGAAGATTAGCGTAAAACAATATTAACAGTAAAGAAACAATTCTTATTTTACACTATATATGAATGAAATTTTACTCTACTTCACTGGTAAGAACACTCTTAAGACAAATATTTTTCTTGTTTTTTCTGTTATTTCTTGCGTGTCGTTTACTCTCACTTTAATTTTTCTTCACCAATCACATCCATAATAAATGTGGTGATTATCAAAAAACACAAGTGTAGTTAATAAAGTAAAAAATTGTTGGTTTAGTTGAAATTGATAATTTTATGGTTATCTATAATATTATTATAAGATACTTTTTAATTTTAGAAATATATATTACAAATAATGATTTGGTATTTACTTCAACTAAGGGTCTGAATGGTGACAATGGTTCTGGTGGTATGGGAAAAACATATTGAAACCGCGAAGCGGTTCAATTGTACTATGTGTATAATGCGGGATAAGTGCTGTTACTAGAAGAAAAATAGTACGGAATAATGTTTGATTGGTGACAAAAATTTACGATGTAGAATAAATGTGTTGACTGGTGAAAAGTAAGCGGTACAGAGCATAAATAATGTTGAAATAAGTATTTCCTGTATGTAGTGTAAATAAATAAATTTAAAATAATTTATTTGGGATTTTATTGGAAAAATTCAAAACAATTAGGTATTTAAAGTATTTTAGATTAAATGTTTGGATGGTGTTTTATATACTATTTATCTCTATACTATTAAAAGGGAATCATTCATAGGAAAACAACCTTTACTTGATGTGTGATTTACGAAATATGTCATTAGAGATTAATTTTTAGAATAACAACAAAAAAATACATATTTAGGGTAGTTACGGAAATTGATTTATTAGTTTTCGATTTGTTTAAAGTTTTAGATATAAAAGAAAATATAAATAGGGTTGTTACGAAATATTAGTTATTATTTTTCGAATTGTTTTATATTTTAAATTCAAAAGAAAATATAATATTTTGTTCTTTTATTAGTACCTCATTCAATAGTAATCAAATGCATTTTGATCTCATATCATATCTCGAGTTTTCAAATTTTCAGTTAGATACTACAAAATCTAACTCTGATTATTGCTTAATTTTAATTAGATAATTGAGAAAATACTTTAAATAAATTGTAACTTACAACAAATCTAACTCCAATTTATTTGTTATATTTTACTTGAAAAATCAACATGAAAAATTATTAATATTATAATCTTTTAGTTGAAAATTTTAAATAAGTTGTGGATAATATAAAATCTTTTTGATAATATCATAACCACTAATATATAAATTGTAATATTTTTACTGTTGCATACTTAAACTATATCCTATCCTATATAAATTATAACTTATATTTCGATATTTGTTTAAGTTTTAATTAGAAAACTAAAAAACAAATATATCGAGATTAAAACCAATAGTGTAAACTAAAAATCAGATAATACAAAATCTTTTTGTTAGTATTATAATATAATCTATAAATCGGAATATACTTATAATATACAATCCAAGCTAATCGCATAATCTTAGATTCTATAAATAAACCGTTAGTAGAAATCATTATAAATATCAAACATTACGTTCCCATGGCAGACACTCCTGTAAGCCCCCTTACTCATTTGTTATCTCCATGATTCTTCCCCTTGGAATTAAATTATGGTAAATGATTTTCGTCTGTTGTTATGCTTGTCAGATCATAACTTTCTGGGAAGGAGAAATTGTTGACGGAAAGAATTATACTTTCTACACCAAAAATGGGAAGCCACGCATCCCCCCAACCCCTATACTCTTGAAGATTTGAAACTGAGTTGTTGTTATGTTGAATAGATTTTGAATTCTTTTTTTTGGTCCCAGAAGGGAAGATGATGTGAGACATTGGTCAAAGTTCCCATCTTTTTCTCCTCTTTAGGTAATGTTCGAGTCACTTGCGTATATAGTCAGTAACATCTCGCGAGCCGCTGTCTGTCCTAACGTAATCCTGCAGGATTAAGTTGAGTCTGATGGCGGGAGGCAATTGGATCTTAGCAACTACCCTTATATATTTATGGTATATCGATTCTTGACCAGCCTTTTCTCTGAGAAGTAACCTATATATAATTGTCCTTCAACTGCGGTTTTTATGGATATTCTGGTGATGCAGAGATGGAAAGAGCAACACTTCATAAATGAGTATAAAGAGAAACTTATCTTCTTATAAATGTTTGATCTTAGCTAGAGTATTATGTAATCCTTCTTATCTCCATGTCTTTGCGTTTTACTATTGCAAAATTATAAATTCTGAAGTCCTATAAATTCTTGCATACTCTGTTAAAGCAAATTTGTTAGTACAAATGAATGTAATAAAATGACTTTGATTAATTTATGTAATTTTTATACTAATCAAGTAACAAAAGAGACAAATCTTTAAAGACCAAGAATAGAAAATAAGTATATTAAACAGAGACTTATTTTCCTTTTCTGTTCAATATAGGTAGAATGGTCTATAATCCTTATTATTTCCATGCTTTAACGTTTGACTAATGTAGATTTATGAATGTGAAGTTCTTCAAGGCATCTTTGCATAATCTGTTATAAAAAGTTGTTAGAACAATTGGATGTAATAGAATGACATTTATAACATTCAGATATGTTTTCAAATTAACTATCAAAAGACATAAAACAGATTACCATCGATCATACATTATTATTATACTTTATGATGAAAATAATCATGTTCAGATGGTTTTGACTTCTTTGGATTATCATTAGTAAAACAATGAATATGATTTATACAATCAATGTTATTCCTTTATTCAATAGTTCAGTAAACTTAAGGATTTTACAAGCAAAAACTTAATGAAGAAATAAACTAAATTGAAGCTTAAAATTGAAACAATATGCATATTTGTGTAGAATAATATGATATTGAGCAATACCTCAGCAATCTTTTAACAACAAACATATCAATTTCTTTAATTGTTGAAACTATAGATCTATGTCTTGTGTTAAACCAAAGATATTTGATGAATAAACTTCGAATCTACATGAAAAAGAAATACCTTACACCGATTGAAGTTAGATGGAACGAGATTTGTGCCGGAATAATTGAATTGTTGAGCTCTGATTTGAGTTTTAGATGAAGATGGTTTCGCCATCTAGGGATAAAGACGAAGAAGAAAATGAAAATTTGACTTTTCCGTTTCTTCGTGAAAACATTGTTTTATTTGTCTTTTAGAATTTATTTTAAATTCTGATTTTATTACATATTAGTGTATACTTTTTTGATAAATATAAAAGAATATATATCATTTTGGGTCTATTTTAGTATAGAGATTGAGCATTTTGTTCTTCGACTTCTTTAACATTATTATGTTGTTATATAATAATGTTATAGTATATGATATAAATATACAAATAATTTAAGTTACCATATATTATAACATGGAAATATAAATTTCTTAATTTATAATTTATTAATATTTACTTTTTATTTTAAAACGGTTTTAGATATTATGCTATTTAAAGTATCAAATAATAAATGACTACAATACATTATCTAAAAAAATAGTAAATTTGAAAAAAAATTATCATTGTACTAATTTATAAAATATGTATAATTAAATATACAACTATACTATACATTTAAAATCTATACTATTATATTGATTTGTATGCAT
This sequence comes from Anastatica hierochuntica, assembly GCA_900406275.1. Taxonomy (NCBI): domain Eukaryota; kingdom Viridiplantae; phylum Streptophyta; class Magnoliopsida; order Brassicales; family Brassicaceae; genus Anastatica; species Anastatica hierochuntica. The sequence goes on along the minus strand of OVAN01001846.1, from coordinate 10,236 downwards.
CACCAAAACATATTATTAACGATTATTTATTATGAACACTTAAACCAATACTCCTCCTTAAACAAATACTTCTAATTAAACAAATACATATAATCATACTTAAAATAATTCAATTAATATTTTATGCATATATAACTCCGCGCACAACGCGGGATAGAATCTAGTACATATAAAATTTATTTTAAGCTAAAGTTTTACATATTTAAGTTAGTTTTTTTTTTTAATTTCAAGGTACTATTTTTAATAATTTATGTATTAACGAAATAAAAAATCAAAATATTTAATTAATCATAAAACTTATTGGTAATATGATAATTATAATTACTTTACTTAAACATATTTGATATAAGTTAGTAGAATTCTTTGAAAATTAACATATGTAAATAAAATAAATTTAAACATATTAAACTATAAAATATGTAATTTACCTAAATATTTTGAAAAAGAGGTATTTGGGATGTTCGTTTATTTTATTTTTAAAAAGAGATTTGTGGTATTTGTTGATTTCATTTGTATGCCATTTAAACAGAGAAAAGCTAAGAATAAAAATTTACAACTCAAAAGACTGTTTTTTTTGTAAGCTTTGCTTGTTTACTGTGTATATTCTAGCTCCGGATGATAAAAATGGATTGACATCCGAAATATCCAAAGTACAGTTTTATTTCCAAATATAGTAGTTATATTTAGATTTAAAACTAATTCAAATATCCAAACAACAATTATAAAAAAATTATTAATTTATACCAAAATATTGAGATAGTATGGGTACATTAATTGAACCAGGATCCAGAGATAACCGAATTCTAAAGTACTCAAATGCTTCCTAAATTTTTGTAATGAACCGATCCCGAACCAAATATTTGAAAGTCAAGTCTTACCTTAACACATTGCTTAAATTGAAATATTGGGAGCTTGACTTCAGGAGATTGTTTAGAATTTTTTTTCTTCTAAAATTAAAAAATAAAAGAAAAGTTATTTGGAAATTTAAATAAACCTTATCTAATTTAAATCATCTTTATGTTTAAAGCAAAATTAATTAGATGTTTAATTGAAAACCGCACTTAACTCACATCAACTTTGGGGTGTAATGGAAAACAAGTACAGATTGATAATTTGTTTCATTGCTTCATTCAATTGCAATAAATGTTTTACTTTTAATAAAAATACTAGATTTTTGTTCAGCGCCAAACGCAGGATTATATAGTTTTCGGAAAATTAAATATCTATAGATGTTTTTAATAGAATGATAAATGATATACAATACATGTCTAATATATTGAAAGGTTTGGAACAAAAACGCATATATTAATATAATATCATGTCTCTGTTACAAATGTACGATTATGTGTAGTATAAAAATAGAGATGAATATGTTTTAAATACTAAAGTATAGTTGAACATTCAAGCTTTTGGTTCGGATAAATTATATTTCTTTTGTCTATGTATTTCGAGTGGGGCTAATAGAGACCATATAAAAATTGATCATTTACCAGTTCAAGGGTGGTTCGGATTATTTTAGGTTCAAACCAGTTTTAAAATTGTAATTGAAAATTGAAACACCAAACGATTCGGTTTAAACTCAAATCATCCAAGAAAATAAAACCAAATTAAATAAAAATTCTTATATTTTAACACGGTTCAAACCTTCGTGTTAATCGAAAAATTAAATATTATTCGGTTCGATTTCTTAATACTGAGCATATCCAAAATATTACAAAAGATGTTTTCTAGTCGAGTATATGAGACCTACTTTATATTGTAAATTTGCTCTTCATAACTCTCACAATCAGTGTGAGACAAACCAACATAGTTTTTAAAGATATTTAATGTGTTATGCATATTGGGTTTATGAACTCGGGCTATAACAATATTTTAAACTGTTTATGAAGTCTTTTTAAATAAAGCAATATCATTTTATCCATTAAATATTTTTAAGGTTAATAATATTATTATATTTTCAAAATTAAATTAAAAACCGATTGAGAAACAACAACTGAAAGATTCGATTTCGATTCATTTTATTCCAAAAAATCAAAGTTATAAGTTTTCATGATATATTTTAAGGCCAACCATAGTTCAAACTTTTTTTTTTAAATAAATATAAACCATAAATATATATTAAATAAGATAATTGTAAGAAATTTAAATGTATAATTTAAATTATATCAATTCAAATTATTAATCGTTATAGTGTTATATTGTAAATAAAACTCTTGTAATACTATATTATATAGTATTTTATATATTGAAGCGTCATATTATAATTGGATGAAATTTGTAATATAAGCATACTACTTACATTGAAAAATTATTAATAATTATAGAGATTTCCATTGTGGCATATTAAATTAATTGAAATGTTTTGATTGGTAGACTTTTATTATGTGGCCCTTAAATTACTCTTTGATCGACACATCATCACTTTTACACTCATTTTATCTCTTTGTCTCCTCAATTAGTATATAAGATTAATAAAAATGTCAATTTCATTAACGCATGTCAAAAATTGATAAATGAAAACTTTGTAAAATAACGTCCCACTCGATTTTTAATATCGTACCGCACCCGTCTACTGTTCATTGCCTAAATATGATTTTCTACAATAAATAAAGTTACTGTTGACTTCATAAAAAATAGTTTTGAATGTCCCAAAACGATCCATACTTTTGTTCACATTATATTTAAAGGACATTGTAAAACATACTCTACAAACTGATTTATTTTTGATAACTACACTTTCTCTAAGCTAATTTACTAGATTACCTTTGTTAATAATTTATAATTTACTAATGGATATCACATGTTCGAGTAGCGTTGGAGGGATTAGCTCGCCAAAGATGAATATCTTATCTAGCATACTTTACCCTAAAAGATTATATGGGTCTTGTCTCCTAATCATAAATAAAAAAAAGTTATAGTCATTGTTATGCATAAACTAAAATTATAATTTTTACAACACAATTTATCGTGTATTAACTCTATTTCATTTTATTTTTATCATAAAAATTAATCGCACTCATGAATATGATAAGAAATCTTAATGCCTAGTATTTTGCATATTTTCGTGTCAAGAAAACGAACTAGAGATGATGGTAAGTACTTTTACTAATTTTTTTGATAAAAGACATTCTACTGTACTTCTACTAATTATTCGTGTAGTTTTTTTGTCAAGTTTTGTGTGAACTCTGAATTTCAAGTGTTTATGTTACTTCATGTCTCGATTTTACGAAGTTGATAGTTAAGCATTGATTGGTAAGCATTATGTGCCTTCTCAGATGGGTTTGGCGAATCACAATTCAATCATATTCTAAGCAGAAGATTTGAGATAAAACAAAATATATCTTTTAGTACTCTCTTTTCTCACCCATGCAAGCTCATAGATCGGACATGGAAACTTACCATTCTTATCCACGATGACTCAAAAAAACTGATACCACTTTTTCAGTATAGGTCTTAGTGTCTCACGCTTCCTGTTAGTTGATTAATTTTTATTTTTATGCTCATGAACTGTTTCTTTTTAACTCAAGTTTCATCATTTCATGACCAAGAGTACTTTCACAGTTGAAATAAAAAAGATTGTCATTTAAAAATTTGAATAAAAGTATTTGACCCAAAAAAGATTTTAACCAAAAATTTGAATAAAATAATAATAAGAGAAGACGTGTTATTTTCTCACGAAAACTATTATATAGCACTAGATGCCACCCAAAACTACGACCTCATTCCTAATGTCCCCAAAAAAATGTTCAAAATCTATATCTATCTAAGTTAAAATTTTGAAACTTTTGGCTACCCAAAATTCGGAACTTCAAAGCCCACGTACATTGGTTCTAGTCGTGTTTACAACTTAGAAAATTCTTTCTAACCATTTAAACCGAATTATACGTTGATTTTAACCAAACCCAGCCCAAAAAAACTCATCCGTTGACACCTAATCTAATTTATTTAATTTTAATTATTTTTAGAAAAAGGGAGATTGTGTTTAAAGAAAAAAGGAGACGGTATTTTGTGTGGACCTTCGCCCCCTTCCTCCATTGATCTCCATGATTTTTGAATTCCTAGATTTTATATAATTTTTTCGACTTCCATTGGAAAATTATTAAAACCCATTAGTCCAATTTGCTAATTCGTAGCTTCAATTATAAAAATTTTTGTTCATGATTTCACTTTTTTTGTGAAAGATACGTGGTTGTTCTCACGGTGAGAAATCTCTGACTGCTCCAACATTGAATATGAGATTAAGAGGCTTGGAAGAAAGCTATTTCGTGATGACGAAAAGAAACAAAGCCAAAGAAGACGAATCTGAGAGGCGTTGGTGGTCTTGGAAAAAAGAAGCCAGACAATGAAGAAGAGGATTATTCGACGTTTATGAAATGAGTCTTGACACTATACATAAAAACACCAAAGCAGTTGTGTGTGTTCAATGACAAAAGAATGTAAAAATTTTCTTTTTGTTTTGGAAATTTAATAGTCTCTGCAAAATATCCATATAAAATATCTAAACTTTCATCGTAATATTTATCAATAAAAAGTGATTGAATCACACCAAATAGAAAAATTAATCTTATTGATCTTCTTCGTGAATATTGCGAATCGCGACAATGATTTTCTTGCAATCACACTCCATCTTCTTTCATCCAATTCTCAAAATCTCCTATCTCCTATCACAATCATGGCGCAAACACACAAAAAAACAATACCGAATTTTTTTTTCGAATGTGTAGTAGGGTGACGAGAAATCTTGATTGTTTTAATATCGTGAGTACTAGCAAGCCACTAATTCATTTGTTTGTTAAATCGCGCCACCGCAACCGCCTTGATTCTTATCTCCACCTCAATCCGTTTCTCGTTGATGAAACATTCCTCCACTCCTCCACTCCTCCGTTCATCGCCTTAACAAACGGATCCACCTTTCTCATCGCATCACTGGTCGCTACTTTCTTCGATTTATATGTTTCTGTTTATTTTCCTCTGTGAAATCAAATTTCTCATCTACAATTACAATAAAAAAATAAGATTACTCAGATTTTCCAACTGGGTGAACATGAAGAAGTCGAGTTGGGTGGAGAATAACTTGGATCAGGCGGAGAAGAAGAATAAAAAGTTGGGTTGGCATATAAACCAGTTGAGTTGGGTTTAATTTGATTTGATATCGGTTTGAGTTGTTTGATTTCACGTCTAAGTCCTAAGCCACTAAAACCGACATTTATGGGTTTATAGGTTCCAAACAATTTTTTCAGGGACAAATAAGACTTTAACTTTCATTTGAAAGACATTTAAAATGTTGGTATAGTTTAGACCACATCTGGTTCTATATTATAATTTTCGTAGAAAAATAACGCGTCTTTCCAAATAATAATAGTATAAAAGGTAAAGTACCATAAATAATAGTTATAGATAAAATCTATTTTTATATGTATTAAAACTTATAAAAATACATATTGGGGTCAGTTGTTTAGCACCAAGTGTGGTTTGTCAATGCTAGAGCATGGCTGTTGGAATATAAGCATAGACATGTGGCACCAGAGGAGTGGAGGGAAGTAAGTGAAGTTTGTTACGAGAATCAAACACGTGGCTTTGTCTTGGTGGAGGAATTCATTTCTGTTGAGAGTTTTTTATGCAGAAGGAAATTGAAACAGAGTATGAAAGGCGAAGTCGAAGAAAGAATAGGATACCGAAAAAACATTTGTAAAATCAATTCTTTTTCTCTTTGTAAAAGCTCTATCATCATTGTTGCTTTCCATTGTTGAGATTCTTCTTCTATTTGTAGAATCTTGCTTGGTGAGTGTTAGTTTTTGCGTTTTATAAACGTGAATTCTGAATTCTATTCTCAGAAATTGAATTGAAAAAGATTTTGAAATTTTCTTTAGCAAAGGTATCAGAGTTTTACGATTCTCAGAACAATGGCGGAAACCATATCTCAAGCATTGCTGAAGGAAGTTGTTGCAGAGAAATGGAGGGTGCCTTAGGATCGTGAATTGATCAAATGCTTTACCGAACTCAAACATTGGAAAATACGGTCGCGAATCAGAATGCAGAGATACACAAGGACATTGCCAATATGTGCGGTGCGATCTGTTTGCTCACCAACCACCATAGTCAAAGAGAAGCTTCTACCAGTGATCAGAATCACCGTGATAAGTCTCCGGTAGTATAGGAGACACCAGAACTACATTTTTCGATCAATAAAGAGGTATGGATCTTCGCAACAATCTTCAGAAAAAACTATCTTGGAATAACGCAATTAGCGAAGATTGATTTCCCTAGGTTCAATGGAGTAGCTATTAAAGAATAGTTTTTCAAAGCTGAACAATTCTTTATGATTGATAACACTCCTGAACCTTGAAAGTGGGAATTGCTTCGATCCATTCTGATGGTGAAGCTGCGGTATAGCATTAATCAGTAGTTCAGTCAGATATAGGAGCATATGTAACGAATAATTGACAGAATTACAAAGGAATGTTAAGGGAAAGATTTAAAGAAATAATGGATGATCCCATGACAAAGCTGAAAATGTTGCAGAAAGTATAAGGAATAGAACTTTATAACTTTAAGTTGAAGCTATACGCACACGAGTTAATCTGTCAAAGGCTTGGATGGTCTAAGGATTGATACACAAATGCATATCCATATGTTTCAACCACAAACAGTAACACAATGTTATATGTTGGGAAGGCTTTACGAAAAAGCTCACCCAAGAAAATCTTACACACAAGATTGGGGAAGTAATAGATCAGGTGGGGGAACCATAATGCAGAAGGATACAAATATTTTTTAGAAAGAAATGGATGTAAAGGGTGGAGGCTTGTTACAAAATAAAATGGTAAATGGACAAGATAAGCAACCTAAGAAGTTCTTTTCACCTGAAGAAATAAATGATAGGAAAATCAAAGATTTGTGCAATTTTTGTGATGAGAAATATACTCATGGCCATCACCTTAAACAAATGAAAGCACAACTATTTTGGATAGAAGCAGTGGAAGAAGAGAAGTTGGTGACAAAACCTAATGCTATGAGGGTTAATGAAGAAGCTTTACAGAAGGAAGAGTTGAATGATGGGGACATAGCACAAATTTCAGTTCAGATGTGTCAGGAATTTCTCACCATAGTACTATGCGAGTGAGAGGACTTTATGGGAAGAAAATTCTATTTGTGCTAATAGATTCGGGCTCTACTCACAATTTTTTGATATTGAAATGGCAAAAAAGCTGGGATGTCAAGTAAAAGAGTTGGGACCAACTAGAGTTAAGGTTGCTGATGGTAGAAGATTATCAGTACAAGGGAAAGTGGATAAGTTCAATTGGGAGTTTCAAGGTATTACATTCCAGGCCGACTTTATGATAATTCTTTTGGGTGGTTCTGATATGGTGTTAAGAATACAATGACTGGAAACACTTGGACCTATCTTATGCGTTTTTAAAAAGCTTGAAATGAAGTTTTAGTATGAAAGAAGGAGGGTCATTTTGACTTGAATTTATGCAGGTTTTGTAAGAGAAGTCAAAGCTAAAACATTAAAAAAATATTTTGAGACTGATATACAATTGACAATGATTTGTACTCAAGCAGTCGAAGAGGAAGACAGTGAAATGAGCTTAAGTACAATAAAAAAAGAAGAACATGAAAGTATGATCAAACCTGAAATTGAGAAGTTGATTGAAGATTTTGCAGTGGTGTTGGTAAAGAAAAAGATGGATCTTGGAGACTCTGTGTGGATTTCAAAGGTTTAAACAATCAAACAATCAAGGATAGTTTTCTAATTCCATTGATAGAAGATTTAATGGATGAGTTAGGAGGACTACAAGTCTGCTCTGAAATTGACTTAAGAGCATGATATCATCAAGTAAGAATGAATCCTAAAGACGTACATAAAAGAGCTTGTGGGTATGGAATAGGAGTTTTTTTTGATGCAGGAGAATCACCCTTTGGCTTACACTAGGAGGCACTTGAAGGCAAAACAACTGGATTTGTCTATATATGAAAAAGAGCTTTTGGCAATAGTGTTTGTTGTACAAAAGTGGAGACATTATCTGTTGGTGAGACATTTTGTTATTAAAACATAACAAAGAAGCCTCAAATATCTTCTGGAACAAAGGCTAAATACTCCCATTCAACAAAAATGGTTACCTAAGCTCTTGGAGTTTGATTATGAAATACAATACAAAAAGGGTAAAGAAAACTTGATGGCTGATGCATTATCTCGGGTGGAAGGAAGTCAAGTTCTGCACATGGACATATCAGTGCTAGATTGTGATCTAATGCAGAAAATAAAGGAAGGTTATAAGTAGATGCTCAACTAAAGAAATTAATAGATGAGCTTAAACAGAAATCTTGTCAAAGAACTATTATTCTTGGACAATTGGTTAGGAGGAAGTGTAAAATTGCGGTTCACGTAGACATCACTATCAAGGACATGATCTTACATTGGATGCATTGTTCCAGTAGTGGTGGTCATTCAGGAAGAGATGTGATCACTCAAAGAGTTAAAGGGTTATTTTACGGGAATGGAATGGCTAATGATATACAAAGCTATATCAAAAGTTGTGATGTGTGTCAACAATATAAGTATGATTATTCTGCTTCACATGGACTATTGGAACCAATGCCTATTCCCGATTATGTGTGGACAAATCTATCTACGGACTTCATTGATGACTTACCTTTATCATTTTGTAAATCTGTGATCTTTCTGGTGGTGGATCGTTTAACCAAAGTTGCTCATTTTATGGCCTAGTCACATCCTTATACGGCTGTAGTCGTGGCTCAAGAGTTCCTTGGTATAGTGTATAAACTCCATGGTTTTCCAAAGACAATAGTGAGTGACCGAGATGTTGTGTTCTTGAGTGAGTTATGGAAGGAACTATTTGAGTTACATGGTGTTACATTGAACTATTCTAGTGCCTATCATTCACAAACGGATGAGTAGACAGAAGTAGTCAACAAGGGAATTGAAACTTACTTAAGGTGTATGTGCAGTGATCGTGCACACCAGTGGTCTAAGTGGTTGTCTTTAGCTAAATTCTTGTACAATACTTCATATCATTCATCTATTTAAATGAATCATTATGAAGTTGTGTATGGTCAAGCACCATCATTGCATCTACCATACTTACTAAGTGAAACGAAAGTGGATAGGGTAGCAAGGTCAATGCAGAATAGAGAAGAAATGATCTTATTGCTAAAATTTCACATTATAAGAGCACAACACAGGATGAAAGTTTATGCAGATAAACACAAGAGTGAGAAAAGTTTTGAGCTGGGAGATTATGTGTATGTGAAACTTCAACCCTACAGACAACAATCGATTGTTGTCAGACCAAATCAGAAACTCTCTCCGAAGTATTATGGACTGTATAAAGTGATTGAAAAATGTGGGAAAGTTGCTTATAAGCTGGATTGGCCTACTGAGTCTAGGATACATCCTGTCTTACATATATCCCAGCTCAAAGAACGCATTGGAAATGTGACTACATCAACACAACTACCTTTAGTATTGGTTGATGTTTTTGTGAAGGAACCGAAGAAGATTATGGAACGAAAGATGGTGAATAGGAAAGGACGAGCTGCAACTAAAGTGTTGGTAAGTGGTCTAAGTTGCCTGAAGAAGAGGCCACTTTGGAATTTCTGTATGACTTGCAACAAAAGTATCCTCTGTTTGAACCTTGAGGACAAGGTCTTCGAAAGGGGGGAAATTTGTTGTAGAATAAGCATAGATAGGTGGCAACAGAGGAGTGGAAGGATTTAAGTGAAGTTTGTTATGAGAATAAAACACGTGGCTTCGTCTTAGTGGAAGAATTCATTTTTGTTGAGAGTTTGTTATGCATAATCGAACTAAAATAGAGTATTAAAGGTGAAATCGAAGAAAGAAGAGGATAACGAAAAAACATTTGTAAAATCAATTCTTTTTCTCTTTGTAAAAACTCTATCACCATTGTTGTTCTCCATTGTAGAGATTCATCTTCTATTTGTAGAATATTACTTGGCGAGTGTTGATTTTTGGGTTTTATGAACGTGAATTTCAAATTCTATTCTCAGAAATTCAATTGAAAAAGATATGATTGTTAACCACAACATTATCCTTAAGCACATCCAATCAAAAATCAGTCTTCCACTGATTCGATTTTGCTTAACTTAGCTGTAATACATAGGTTCATAACAGAGGAAATATAAATTATTTTAAGGGGTGACTTCAAAAATGACCTAAAAATGTTGGTCAATTGCAAATATAACCTTCTCTCT
>OVAN01001845.1:0-33143 GCA_900406275.1 Anastatica hierochuntica | reverse complement strand
GATGTCCATTTACCATGAAAGAAAGTTTAGCATAGATTAATATAAATGTAAAATGTGGTTTAAAATTTTTAAACAATTCAAAAGAGTATAAACTTCAGTATATAGAGCATTTACCGAAAAACTCTATATTTTCGTAGGGGTTAACTCACTGATTTTGAGAAAAATTCAAAAAAATTTACAATCTTGTTTTAATGCATGGTTGCATCATTCACTTATATAGGATGATGGTCAAAAAGGTTTGGAACCTTTGTTGTCTCCTTTTCTTTAGATAATAGAGATTTTATAGCGGTTAGTCCACAATTTATGTTTTATATGAAGTTTTAATAAATTAATTTTTAAGAAATAGAAACGATGTCCATTTTTCATGAAAGAAAGTTAAGCATGGATTAATATAAATGTATAATGTGGTTAGAAGTTTTTAAACAACACTAAAGATTATAAACTTCAGTATATAGTGTATTTACCAAAAAACTCTATACTTTCGTAGGGGTTACCCACTGATTTTGAGAAAAATTCAAAAAAAAATGAGAATCTTGTTTTAATCCATATTTGCATCGTTTACTTACATAGGATGATGGTCAAAGAAGTTTGGAACCTTTGTTGTCTTTGTTTCTTTAGATAATATGAATTTTATAGCGGTTAGTCCACCTATTTAGGCCGTATATGAAGTTTTAAAAATTAATTGTTAAAAATAGAAACGATGCTCATTTACCATGAAAGAAAGTTTAGCATAGATTAATATAATTGTAGAATGTGGTTATAAATTTTTAAACAACGCTAAAAAGTATAAACTTCAGTATACATAGCATTTTCCAATAAAATTCAGATAGTTTCAGGTATCCTTCGATTTTCATGTCAGTTCAAATACTTGAACTATTTTAGAATTAGAATTGTCCGGTTGGGTTCTGTCTTATTCCATTTGGGTCCCGTTCCGGTTTTCGTGTCCGAGTAATTTGTGTAGTCCTAATAGAATAGGTGTGATCTCTTTACGGGTATATATAGTACACTACTCTTGTTATCTCACTATACGAAACTATAACTTAATTTTAAAGGAGCTCTCGAGTTACTAAAGAAGTTAGTGAAAACAACCAAAGTCCATAAAATACTGACCACGAGAGTGATTCTTGTGAATGATAATTAACAACAAACAAAAATGTCACTGTTAAAAATCAAAACAAATCAAGAATTATAGAAATCTTGTCATGACTCATTCCATGTGCGTTTATAAAAACAATTTTTTATATCAAAAAAAAAGAGTGGCTGACCGGAATCACCGGTCACGGATTATTGAAGTCGAAACCGGAAAGTTGGTCACGTGTCAATACTTAAAATTTTAAAAATCGAGTAGGCCACTTACTTGGTTGGCTCTATATTATTAATTAACTCTTTTAATTGGTGTAAGAATTTTTGAAAAAAAGAAAATATAATAAAATAAAAATTGGTCTAAGAATTTATCACATGAAGACTCGCGAATCACTAATGTTTCCCATTCAAGAAACAGAATCACGTGACTTATGCGTGATCTTGTCTTAGTGCAAGTGTTAATTAATGTCTCGCTCGCTCTATACTTTTGTCTCTAAAGTGTGTGTGACTCTTAACGTTTTTCTCCTTCTTTTACTATTTGCGTTTTTGGTTTATTGCATTAGTGAAAGATTCAAAATGGTTTATTAACTCTAAATCTTTTGTTGATCACAAAATGTAGTCGACTGAGTTAAGTGTTTGTAATGATGAATAAATATACACATATAATAGTGGAATATACATTAAATTGTAAAAAATAATTCACAGTAGTAAAGTGACAAGTGTAAGGAGAATGTAGACAGAAGAAACATTATTGAAGATCTCTCTCGAAGAATATACGCAGCTGAAAATGACAAATGCAAACAAATAATATGAACTTATTTTTTGTGTTTTATAATAATTTTTTCCAATATTTACAAAGCATCTAATTAGATAGCTATCGATCTTTCGTATATATCTGTATACATATATCAAGATTTGAAACTAAATTAACATGAACGTGAAGTCTAATCAAATTATAACCATGAAGGGTTATATGAATATATTGATTTGTTATTCATTTGAAACCCCCATATATAGTAGATATATGTCAACAAATCATTAGTCTAATTAACTCATTCTACACATATAGTCAATAAACGTGGAGTATATTCACATAAGTGTGTTTCACTAGCATGACATTCGTAACATTTCCCTCACAATATGGCCTTCACATTGTGGCCTTTATCGATTAATTTACAATAGATTTAAATCCGTTACAAATCATTTTTTTCGAATTGTTCACAGAATTTGTTAGTGACGTTGAACTATTTCAAAACGGCATGGTTAGAAAACGATAGACACGAGGTCCACATCACACGGGAAGCAAGCAAGATGCTAATCAACAACTATTTAGCTTGGTCTCGTGGAGATATCAAAACCGCCAGTTTCAGGAAACGTGTCATTATAGGTTAGGCTCAATAGGTTTTGTAGGTGACGCGTATAAATACAAAGCCGGAAACTCTCTCGCACTCAAGCCAAAAGTTAGTGCCATTTTGTCTCATCACTTTCCACACCTTTCTATTATTAAAACTTTTATAAACATTCATATTATATAAGTATTAGACATTAAGAAAATGTCACCGGAGGAATACGTCAGAGAGTCCGGCGACTTTGGAGGTGATACTGAGCTAACTCTAGCTCTGCCCGGCACTCCCTTAAAGGCATGGGACGACGGTCGACAAAAGTCCGGAAACAAACGTGGATTCATCGAGACCGTTGATTTGAAACTCGGGGAAGGACACGTGAACAATTACATCTCATGCAACACTTCGTATGGCATAATATATTTTCTTGCAAACAAATCTATATATAACATATATTTGCATGTTTTTATTGATGCATGCGTCTTTGTTTTGGCTTTAGTGACCGTTTGGTGGGGTGGCCGCCGGTGAGGAAAATGAGGCGGAGGAAGTACGTGAAAGTGGCGGTGGATGGTGCGGCCTATTTAAGAAAAGTCGATCTTGAGATGTATGATTGCTATGAGCAACTTTTCACCGCCTTAGAAAATATGTTTCAAGGGGTAACAACGATATGTAAGTGGTCATTGGAGAACTATAACTCTAATAGAAGAGGGGAAAAAAAGTAGTTGAATTCAAGTTTTGGATGGACTAAAAGGAAATGGAGGGTGTTTTGGTAAATTTATAGGTAAGGTGACGGCGGAGTTGGAGAGGAAGGGAGATTTTATGGCGACTTACGAGGATAAGGACGGTGATTGGATGTTAGTCGGAGATGTGCCGTGGATGTGAGTTTCCGGAATTACCTTTGTGGATAGATAGATAACCTAGTTTATTGCGGATTCTTAAGATGAGGTTCTTAAGTTTTTAACTGAAATAAACATGCTTTAACATAACTAGTATACTCTCATGACATGACAAACTAAGTACATATGATTTGTTTACGAGAGTGATTAGTTTTGTCTTGTGTTTGTTGATTTTTATGTCGTAGAATGTTTGTGGAATCATGCAAACGTATGAGGTTGATGAAAACAACCGATGCTATTGGGTTTGGTAAGTATTCTTTTTTCTTTTCACGTATAATATATGCTTTATAGTAATATATTTTTACCATGCGTAAAATTTTAGGATTTTTGGTTGGTGCAGTTCCAAGGTGAAGCGAGGCAGTGTTAGAAGAACGTAAAGATCGTTTTATTAAGTCCATAAGATTCATGATCACGTACAAACACTATATATTGTTCAATGATTTGTCATAGATATATAATATGTTATTTGTATTTTTGCTAAGTTAATATATAGATCAAACAATATGGTTATGTGTGTTATAAAACAAACAAAATAAAATTATGGTTTTTAGAAAAATGGGGTTAAATAAACAAAGCCATCTTTTAAAATGAGTGCCCACAACAATGACCCCAACATGATAACATCGACAAGACGGACAAGATTTTCTTGTTTCATTAAAATCTCACACAAATAACCTACCGACCACAATTAAAAAACACAAAACAAAATATAATCTTCAAAGAAAAAATTATTTGTGTGTATTGTGCAGTATAGTAACAAGATAACAACATGTCATTGTTAAAAGATAAAAGGAAGAAGAAACGTGTGATGTATAAAGTGTTACTCTCTTTTACATACAAAAAAGAGATATACTTCTAAAACAATATTGTAGACAACATCTCTTTTAGTTTGCCAGTATTGGGTTCCTTTCTTCATCTATATCTATCCCAAGTACACGGTCTGGATCCGAGCCGCTTGGTCCTTCCGTGTAAAGGGTCGGTAGATAGGCCTTATAGGCCGGTAAATACCGCGACACAAAGTCATTCACCTAAATAAGATCATTTCAACATTCAAAACAACAATGTTTTTTCCTATAAGCACATGATTACTAGTTAGTCTAAATGAACCTTAAAATGTATCAATACCTCGTCATCCGACATCCCGTCTTGACCAGCCTCCCTCATGGCAATTTCCGCCTATCCAAAAGCAAACGAAGATGGCGACTTTGTTAATGGGTTTACAGCCAAAACCGTTGGTTTGTTAATAGATAGATATACAAACCTGAAGGCGCCATCTGTATACATAACTTGGGTCCTTGATTTTGATGACGACCCAAGCATTGATGTACTTGTCCCATGCGTCGTAATAAGCTTCAAGATTCTTATTCACGATCTCTAGCTGTAGAAAGAGAACAGAGTTTCTCATTATAAGATGTTATACGATCTGTACTACTACTCAGCGGTTTAAAGGGAATTGAAATAACCTGTGGATCAACAGCCTTAACAACTTCAGCGGGAAGAGGTTTAAAACCGAGCATCCACCCCTCAAAAAGAATAACCTGGAGAGATTGACCAAGAAAAGATTGACGATCGAGTATCTTTTTAACCTTGAACTGAAACATTTAAATACCGTTAGAGGTCCTTCAACTTCAGGCCATGTTGATGCATCGGCTCTGTCACCCCTCCCGCTATAGGCAGACTGCATCCAAATAGTATTATATCAAGAACCCAATAACTGGTTGCTCTGTTTTGTGATGCAAAATAATAAAGCAGAGGAGGTTACAATTAAGATATTACTCACCTTCTCATACCGAGGTACCTTCATCTTCATGCCTGTAAATTGACCAAAATATTCACACCGCAAAATAAGAAAATATCAGCCATGAAATAACACTTTCTTGATGAAACTGACCTTCCTTGGTCAGTTTAGTCAGTGCTTCTAGTGTTTCAACAGAGAATGGAAGATCATGGCTTCCTGCATTTCCACGATACTGAATACAAACAAAAGAAACCATGATTAAACTACCGAAAAGTGTTAAAAATCTGAAGATGATTTTACCTCTAGAAGTGCATTTCCTTGGTTCTTTTCTCTCAATTCAGTCTGAAAGGAAAAAAAAAAACAATGGAAGCTAAGAAATTGAGAAGCGAACGCTCAAAAAACAGAGGCCACAAGTAAAATCTTAAAACAAATATCTCACCTGGCCTTCTGCAGTCAAGTAAAAATCGTCTATAGATATTGTCACCGACTTTCTGAGATATTGCTTTGTTAGTACACACAACAATCTACATAAAGCAAACTTCAGTGGACCAATGTTACCTTTTTGTAGTTTTGAAAAGATAATCAAGAGCAAACACAAGTGTAGTCTTGCCACATCCTTGTGGGGCACTAAACCCAATCTGCACTTTTCCAAATAACATCTATTAGATCTCCATCACTAACTTGAGATATCATCCACTAAAAGAAGAACATATATATATGTGTGTAAGTACCACTAATGGAGGCACATCATCTCCATCTTTAAACTTGGACTTATGAAGAGCAATCTGATCTTCACACCATACAAAGACAGGTATATAGTAATGATAAAGCCTAGCTTTCTGAGGAATAGTTAGCTTAAGCTCATTAAGCTGAAACAGTCTACATAGTTGTGAGCCATAGAGTAACCATTTGTCAATGGCCTCTCCAACTTTTTCAGGAGTAATACCAATCTTTTCTACGAGTGGACCAGAGCATATGAACTCAAAAAGATCAGACACTGAAGAAACATCAACTGTTTGTGATGGTAACGCCGAGCATTTCGTTGACGTTCCATTACTTTGAAGCAAATGATTAACCATTGAATCGTCCTGAATCCACGAGCATCCACATCCTACACCGTAATTCACAAAAAGTTCATCTTTTTCACAACAACACAAATGAATCAATCAAACCCTTTAACACCAACAAGACCTACAAATCGATAAAGGGTTTGTTCCAAAACAAAAACTCATTCGATATCATTCATAAGAGAAGCATGAGCAGGTGAACAAGAACAAACACGAACCACAACAATCAACTACTAAGTAAAAGATAACAGATGGGTTTATTACCATAAATCGAGAAATGGGTTTGATGAATCGGAGAAAGCTTGGAGGAGGAAGAAGAAGAAGAATCGGTAAGGACATGGTCGTTAAATTTGGAAGAAGAAGAAGAAAGAAAACGTCTTTTGAAATTAAAATTATTAGAAATGGGATTAGAGTGAGAAGGAAAGTGATAATCTTTGAGAAAAAACCGATTATTATAATGGTGAAGAGTCGCTTGCCATGGCGATATCAAACTTGAAGTCGCCACCTCCATTCTTCTTCCTCTCTATGAAACGAAGGTGAGAGAAGCAAGTTTGACGATTCTTTTTTTTTATTCTGTTAAAAAACTTTTTAAAAGTCAAAAAAGGAATATTTACAATATTGCCATATAATATGTGAGGGTCATATTCAATTCATCGGATAATGTGTAATTTAATGCAAACACGTCAACACTAAACCGGAATAATCCGGTTTACTTGGTATACAAAAACCAGTGGAAAGATAATTTTCTGTTTACAACACAAAAATCAAAACTTATTTGCAGAATAGAAATGTAACAGAGACTACAATTTTGATCACTCATCAGTGATTGAGTGATGAACCGGATCGGACCATTAGAAATGTTACAGAAAGTGTGTTATATCGATCGGTTAGGAGATGAACCGTTCCGGTTAAGTCTCTTTTCCTTCTTTCAGAATAGCTTGTCAGGTAGCTTGGGAGAAGTGAGAACAGCCACGGATTTGAACTGTATATCAAACCATAAAAGTTGTTAAATTATCCGAACCGAATCAAGATTTATACATTCGGTTTAACAAAACCGAAAACGGTTTTATTACCTTGTCTTGTCTATACTTCATGCGTATAGAGTTTAAGGGACATCCTTTGGTGTTAAGCTGAAGATCTTGCAAGGCTTGAACAGATGCTTTGAGATCGGATGCTTTGTACGTTGTGTAATGCTCAAGTGTTGGATTCTGCGCAACAAACGAGTGAGATTCAAGATTCTTGGAACAGAACAGAACACAACAGAACAAAACAGAATCTGTGTCTTTAAAGAAGAGAACAGACCCAAGGGTGGCTTGATTGGTTCAATGTCCATTTTGCAAGAAAAACAGCAGAAGCAGCGATCACCGAAGGAAGAAACTTCAAGAACTGATACTCTATTAACGTCAATTCCGTTAGATAATTCGCCAGAAACTCCATTTCAAGACTTGAATTCTGCAAAGATCATCATCAAAATCAAGAATCAAGAAACCAGTTTATGAGGCATTAGATGGATTGTTACATCGGAAACTAAAAGAAAGCAAGCATTACCACTTGAGAAGCTTGAGCTGCTCGGAGAAATCTCCTGCGGAAAAAAAAAGTAGGAAACTTTGAATCACCAAAGAGAACAAAACAAACAACATTCTCAATGTGTCTAGTGACATTGTTACCTTAGGAATGTTTTTGAAGTAGGAGTGTAAATTTGAAAGCTAAAATGCTTAAGTACTTGACTTTCCATTTCCAAGACTTGATCTCTTGTGTAAGTATTATCGGTGATGGAACAGAACTCTTCGATGGGCTGTGCACAGATCTCCTCATACTTACTGCAAGAAACTTCTCTTTAGACCAAACATTTGTTTGATTTTTAGGAAGTGATCATAAAGGTGATGAAAGGAGGAAACTTACGAAGCAATGAGCATACAAGTGATGCCTAGCAATTGAAGTCTCTGTCTTTCGATGTAGTTTCCATGGAGAAACCAATCTATGAGATACACTGTTAGGTAGAGAGTGTCTGGTACAAGTGTGTATTCCTCTGAGACCTGAACAAATTTTTGGACTTGTGAGAATAAAGAGAGTTTTAAAAATTAGTAACAAGATCTAAAAACTAACCTCTACAAGCCAATCAACTAGGATTCCACGCATTGTATGAGTCACATCTCTTTGTGTTCTCTCCATAAAATCAGGGAATGGTCTGCGTTTAAGCTGCTAAGTAGAGGAATGGTTAAGAATCTTATGCCTATCATCGTTAAAGATATCGAAATCTTATGGATTATTTACCTCAGCAACACGCATGTTATAGTAGATTTCAGGTGCATAGAGGCTACAGAGTAGAGGATCCTTGTCATCAGAGTCAATGTCAACGAATTTCGGGCTACTTGTTACAGTGGAACTTCCTCCCACACAACTTCTCTCAACTGTAAAACCATTTGCAACAAAGCATCAAGATGTTATGTATCACTCACACATGGTAACAGTAACCGACAGCTTGTTAGTTCTTACCTATAGAAGTTGATCTCCCAAGAGGTCTTGGAGGCAACCTGGAACTCGGTTTGTCCATAAAGCTACAAGATGTTTCGTTTGTTCCTATGCTTGTGCCTGTACAGTTAGACAGGCTTACTCCTTCTGAATTTGATACTACAACTTCAACTTTTGCATCTGTGACTTCTGAAGTAGCAGAAGCTGATGACACCTCTGAAAAGCTTGCCTTTCCCTTCTTCATCTGTTTGATATTCTCCACCTTAATTGCAAAGAAACCACAAATATCAGCAAAAGCATAACTTTTTGACAATGTAAGAAGAAGCATTGTGCTTATAACAACCTGAACTTTAGCTACATTGAAGCAACTTCTGTAAGAATTATCGCAAGTAACATTTGTGACATCCTTAAGAACAGCTCGCTTCTTAGGTGGATTGGCTTTCTTCTCGTCCAAGGCTGTTCTTTTACTGTTTGCTCTCAGAACTCTTCCCTGATTGATCTGTGTTGTAGCAGCCATTTCTGAAGATGTTATCGGTTTAGAAGATGCACGCATAGCAGATGCAAGAGCACGAGTAACAGGTCGACCGTAGAGCGGCATTGTGTTCTCCTTCCCCATGGTTAAAACCCTCTCTGAGACGATCCAACCAACCCTCTAGACGTTAGAGTCTCAGCACCACCAACATCAACCCTTTTGATCTGTGAAATTGAAGCCGAAGAAGATCAAAAGTATGAAGATGTTAAGTAAACAGAGAGAGAGAGATCTATATTCAGCTAAGACAGACAAGCAAGTATGGATGCAGATGCAAAAAAGACCAATGCATAATAAAATGTTTAGGAGAAATTGTTTAGTCCAAAAAAGGAAGTTTCATCTAATTACAAGACACAGTGATCATTCATGATTCACTCTCGAAGACTTGAAGCAAAGAAGACGCGATCAAAGTCTCAAAGTTTCGAACTTTTTTCTAAATTCAACCCCGATTCAAAGGCCACAACAGTTATGCAGAAAAATTCTCAAGTCCACACAACACTTTAGAGAAAAAAGAAAAAAACACTTAGCGACTACCGCAGAATTAGGAGAAATAAAGTTTGAAGAAGATTTTGAGGGAAAATAAAACTCCAAAATCGGAAATTTTCTCTCTTTCTTTTATGGATTTTCACTGAGAAAATGTATTTAGAAATGGGAATTATAAAAAAAAAGGATGTGTAAGAACTACATGAAGCTTCTTCTTCATCCCTCTAAAAAGCTTTCATTTTTTCTCAGGAAAATGAACGGACAGACCCATGAGAAAATTTAAAGCTACAAGATCTCCATGGATCCGTTTTTAGAAAGAAATCAACTCACATTTTCTTATATCCAAGAAAACGAACAGACCCATGAAA
The DNA here is from genome assembly GCA_900406275.1 of Anastatica hierochuntica. Taxonomy (NCBI): domain Eukaryota; kingdom Viridiplantae; phylum Streptophyta; class Magnoliopsida; order Brassicales; family Brassicaceae; genus Anastatica; species Anastatica hierochuntica. Next base: position 23,164 of record OVAN01001845.1, on the reverse strand, counting down.
AAATCCGAATGACCCATCAAGCAAAAAAGCTTCAAAAGTTAAAGAACGTTTCAAGAAAAACCCATCGGAACATACATCGTTCGAGTCTCCAAGAAAATGCAGGTGCTTCGTATGAACAACATCACATTTCAAACAAAAAGAAAGAAAAATTCAAAAGCAGAGAAGATGATGATTGAAAGAAAAAAAGAACCCTTTTGATTTTTGGGGGAAAAGAGATCTTACAAGGGGAAAAAAGATGGGAGCTTGAGGGCAGATCGAGAGAGTAAATGAAATTAGTCAAATTCGCTTTTTAAGCAAAGAGACTTACTCACTCTGTGTAAGTGAGCGGGATAAAAGAAGGGTTTTAAAGATATTAATTTAATATTCCATTTTAAAAATATAAACTTTTTTATTTATAATTAAAGAAATGTTTATTTTTATGTTACTTATAACTTAGCTCATTGACTGTTTTGACCATAAAATAAGGGGGAAAAAAGAGAGCTAACATTTGTTTATTAGTGTAATTTAGATTAAAGTGTGATTAGTGATTAATTTTTTCAATTTGGTATATGATTGATTGAACATAATTTTTATTTTAGTGTTTAGTACTATGTGATTGAACATAGATTTTATTTGTATAGATTTTTGGTAACTAATCATTTACCTTTTTTACATCTTAATCACATTTGCTATTTTTGGGTTCTGTGTCATTTTCATTTCTACATTTAAACATGATGTAATTAATGAGGATTTATTATGCAGATGTTGTTTTTCTTTTGTTCGAATGTTTTTTTGCTTACTTTTGTTGTTAATAATAAGATTTATATTGGAAATTTAAATTAAAAAAAAAAACGATAGAGGAATAGTTACGTTTTCCAATAAATGTATCATAATTTGCATATTTATTTACGCCGTTCGAATGAGCTGTTACTCATTTTTAAAATGTGGTGTTTACTCTAGACAACGTGGTTATTCATCCAAAGGTAAATAAAAATGATTTGTATAATACATAGTTTTTCTTTTAAAAGGTAAATAAAAGTAATCAAACTACAAACTCTCTATTCAAATTTTCGTAGATTTGAAGAAAGATTCCACAAGTTATTTTTATAATGTTATAGTTTAAACTTTTGAAATATTTTTTTTAAAAAAATCAACTAGTTCTGAACTAAAAACAAAGACCAAATGCACGTTTACGCCTGAATCAGTCTTCTTGTTTACTAACTTAATCTTTTTTATTACGTTTCTAATGTTACTTGAAGCTTATATGGACACCACATGCTAAAGATCGATCCATCAAACTCGAATCTATAAGTTATCCTTTCGATTTTAAAATTATTTGTAGAACTTCCGTTTTATTTCTACTTAATTTGCTCCGTTTTTAAAAGCATACTTGTACTCTATCGTGTATATGTATTGATTAAAAGATACAACAAAATAGTTATAATAATATTTTTATGGTTAGATCCGCAGAAACCACTCAGAAAAAAATACTTACAATGAAGTAAATAATAATATATGGTGGAATCTGCATTTTTCAGGGCTTGTTATGTTCCACGACGTTAATGTCATCGTGACTAACATGCATTGTCTTTAAAAGGATGAGTTTGGAGAGTGGACATGCAAGTGTTATCGGTATGTCATTATTCATATTCAAATTCTGTATAAATGGATGCTTTTAAAAACAAAAACCAAATTACAAACTAATTTAAATCGTTTTTTGCATTTTTGTTTTTGTGTTTGAATTTTTAGTAACGATAAAAGGTGGAAAACATTAGAATTGAAACGTAAAGTCTAATGTAACTCTATACAATGAACTTGAAATAAAGGTAAAGTTGAATTTGTCGAATTTGTATTGTAAAAGAGTAATGTGATTTCTTTTTGGTAATAAGCGAAACGGCAATAAAGTCAAAAATAGTTATAAGTCAAAATTTTCAAAAGATTTTATGAGGAGTTATACACTTGAGATACACTTAGACGAACGACACGTATATTTAAAAAAAGCTAGGACTAGTAGTAGTAGTATATATAACGAGGATCGAGTTATATGGCTAGGCCAATAAGTCGTATTGCCACTTACCACATGGGAGTTACATAATTGAAAAGCTATACACGTACATCTTCTTGGATTTCAAATTTAAGAAAGATATCTAATTGTATCCATCAAATTTATATAACATATAGTAGTATTTTATTTAGAAAGATTAGTGCATTAAAGGTGTTAGTGTGAGAAGGACGTAACGAGATGGTCGTCGTGGAGTGTGGACCTAGTAATATCACGTTTTAATCTTTTATCCGAAGACCAAAACGTTTAGATCTACGATTCAAACTAACAGAAAATATAATTCAAACTATCTACTACTATAATCTTTTTCTAAACACTCAAAACATAAGAGTACAAAGTTCATGTTCAACCGAATGGTTGCCAAGAGCTTGTTCTTCCAAGTCCAACATCGTTCTAAGCCAAGATGGTCCATGAAGGACAATATGATAGAGTTTGAGCTTGTAAACTCTAAGAAGGACAATATGATAGAGTTTGAGCTTGTAAACTCTAAGAACAATGCTATAACAGAAAACACAAACCGATTTATAAATTTATTTGTCTTGATATTAAAGATTCGATTACAAAACTTAATGACTAAGATGCTCTAGATCACTAGACATTCCTTTCTATGAGATCAACATTGATCTCTTCCATAGGCACATCACTAAAGAAAAAAACATCAAAACATTAAGCATGAAGGAGGAAAAGCAATAATAAACAACACTTATCTATAGTAGATTTAATGTTGTTGCTCAAAGCCTTCGAGTCTAAGAGAGTCTTTCTTCTCCTTTAAGTATACTATGGAACGTATCACAATATGATTGGAAACGGTTTTCAGCAGTTACAATATGACATCCACAACTTTAATACTCCCTTCAGAGGCGAGATTCATTTTCCAGAATTCAAACTTCTTTAACCAAACATTGATGTCCTCTAAAATAAGTGTGTACCTTGGGTTTTTGTAGGGATTGATAATGGCATCAATAGCTTCCGATGATGTTGCCTATAAGATCTAATACTATAATGTTATAGACATTAAACTCATGTCATATATTTGGTTGTTCCATTTTTTCAAACTTCATATTTTGAGCCCATAAACTTCTTCCTCTCCACTTCCTTACCCATACGACAACACAACAACACTCCAATTTTAATTCCCATGCACAATTTTGAGTAATGTAATAAAAGTTTACTCCTTTTGTAACAACATGATTTTGGTGGAAGACTACATGCGACACACATTTAGATGAAAGTGAAATGAACGGCAACAAAAGAGTGTAGTGTTGTATGATCATTTGAAAAGTAAGGGTTCGATTATCAAACATATAAAAACATTAAGGGCCTTTGTGTTAATTTTTTAAGGAAAGACGAAACACTAATGACAAAATCAATCATTCTACTACAATGTTGAAACGCGATGTCTGATTCCATTTCCATTTTCTCAGGTAAATGAAATCTTCTGGTTTATCACCACAAACATGAAGTAGAAGAAATCAAAAAGGTTTTTTTTACTTCTTCGATTGAAATCGATTTCGATTGATATAAGAAGAATCCGTTTGAATTTGGCAATTAAGACTCTTTGAATCTTCTTTTGGAAGAGTCTGTAGAAAAAAAGCGAGAACAGCCAAATTGGATTGAATCGATGAAATGAGATAATAGCAAAGGCGTTACTCTTTTTTGCTTTATAAAGTTGATACCTTTTTGGTTTTATGTCAATAAAGTATATTTGTTTTCACACATTACACATACAGAAGAATCCAGGAGTTGTTGAAGAGGGAGAAGAAGAAGAAGAAGCGTGCTTCACGCTCATACCTCCTTTATTTTCATTAGGTGAATCAAAATTCTCGCTTATATACATCAAATGATCCGACCCGAAATGCAAAATCTCTGAAAGTTTTCTACTTTTTTGAAGTTCTTCATCGATTTCATCGTCGTCTTTGTTGGGTTAGAGAGAGAGTGAGAGATCGGAAATGGGTTCTTTAGGGATGCTTTCGAGGAGATCTTTGGCTACAGATATGCCCGTCATGGCTCAGGTCTCAACCTCGTACTCTTCCTCCATTTTCGGTTCTTTTGTTTGAGTTTAAAGAAAATTGTTAGATTGTGTGTTTTTGCGTGCAGATTCGTAAACTAATGGGAGAATTGACGAACCCCATGTCTCTTGCTCAGGTTTTGAGCTTTTCTCTAGATTTGTGTGTAATGTTTATTTATAACTATAGCTTGTGTGTTTTGCTCACAAAAAGACTTTGGATTTCGTGTGTGTCACAAGCTTAACTTTGTATGGGATTGAAGACAAAGGCATTATCTATGTTAATGTGTGATTGTAGGGAGTAGTGCATTGGCAGCCTCCTCAAAAGGCTTTAGAAAAAGTGAAGGAGCTTGTGTGGGATCCTACGATTAGTTCTTACGGACCTGACGAAGGCATTCCCGAGTTAAGAGAGGCTCTTCAGAGAAAGGTAATCGTAGAAGAAAGAAAAGACTCTTCTAGTAACCTTTCTTGAATCCAATAAAGTGTCTATCTTTGTTGTTGTTGTTTTTTTTTTCTCATTGCATGTTTGTTTTGAAGCTGTGTGAAGAGAATAAGATAACTAAATCAGCAGTGATGGTTACTGCTGGTGCCAATCAGGTAAACCGGTCTTTGTTGCATTGCTCTTCTTTTTGTGTGTTTTCTATTCTCATAATCTGTTTTTTGGTATCAAATGCAGGCCTTTGTGAATCTTGTTATTACACTATGTGATGCCGGTGATTCGGTTGTCATGTTTGAGCCATACTACTTTAACGCCTACATGGCCTTTCAGATGACAGGAGTTACCAACATAATCGTTGGTCCTGGCTCTTCAGGGACTCTCTATCCAGACGCAGGTAGCTCCTTGACTTTGTATCACATGCTCCATGACTTAAGTAGCTTTAAGTTGTGACTTGTGAGTATCTTTTTTCTCCAGACTGGTTAGAGAGAACACTCTCTGAGACTAAACCAACCCCAAAAGTTGTAACTGTTGTGAATCCTGGTAACCCAAGCGGTACTTATGTCCCTGAACCGCTTCTTAAGAGGATTTCGCAGATATGCAGAGATGCAGGGTGTTGGCTCATTGTAGACAACACATACGAGTGAGTTTCTCATTTGCTAACTCCCTTAGTGTCCAAATTTTATGTTGTTAAAAAGGATTTGAAATCGCAGGTATTTCATGTATGACGGTTTAAAACATTGTTGTGTCGAGGGAGACCATATCGTTAATGTCTTTTCCTTTTCCAAAACCTATGGCATGATGGGTTGGAGGCTTGGATATGTGAGTAGCCCATCCAATTGTCTATTCCAAAATTGCTGATTTTTTGAATTTTATCTTAGGGAACGTTTGATGAACTTGCAGATAGCTTACTCAGAGAGATTAGATTGGTTTGAAACAGAGCTTGTGAAAATCCAAGACAACATACCAATATGTGCTTCCATAATCTCTCAGCGCTTGGCTTTATACGCCTTAGAGGAAGGTGCTGGATGGATAACAGAGCGAGTAAAGGGTCTAGTGAAGAACCGGGAGATAGTTAAAGAGGCGCTAGAGCCGCTGGGGAAAGACAACGTCAAGGGAGGAGAAGGAGCTATTTACCTGTGGGCAAAGCTACCAGAGGAACACAAAGATGACTTCAAGGTGGTGCGTTGGCTTGCTCACCGTCATGGTGTGGTGGTGATCCCGGGGTGTGCAAGCGGTAGCCCCGGGCACATTAGGATTTCCTTTGGAGGGTTGAAGGAGGAAGAAATGAGAGCAGCCGCGGAGAGGCTAAAGAAAGGATTAGAGGAGCTGGTTAACCATGGAATGGTAGAGTGAAATGTTGTTGTTTTAAAAAGGATCAAAAGCAAGCATTGTTACTTTGAGTTTGATTGAAGATACATACTTACTTATATATAGCTTATAAAATAAGAGAGTGTTTGTTTAATTCAATAGCTTATATATCACATAGCTTTTCTTGTATTAAATCTTCTAAATCACATAGCTTTTCTTGGCAAGACATTGCATTTTCCAAAATATCTAAACTCAAAAACCGTTGTAATCTCACCAGTGCTCCTCCTTCTAAAACCATCTCATTTGTTACTTGATCTCTCATAACAGCAGCTGTTAGACCAACTCCACTGCTACCTTTTCCTGTTGTGTAGACTCCTCTTGGAGCAACATTTATAATGTGCTTGAGAAGCTGACTTTTGGCAACTCCAGGATCACCCATCAGGCATATATGCACATCTCCTCTAATCTGCAAGAATAATTTTTGCAAGGTTGATTATATGCTAATAAAAATATGTTCTAATCAAGTTCGACGTGCTTTTGAATGACTAAAAACATGTACCAAAAATATATATCATAAAATTCGATAACTCAATGAACAGAGAAAGACTAGACACTTTAGGTGAACAATTGCTGTCTAACCGGTGTATAGAATTCAACATAAAGAAGTACCTACATTACATCATGGAAACATTGCAAAATAGTTCACCTTCATCCCATCCTTTAATTGCCTGTGAGGAGCACCGACGAGAAGGAGAAGTAAAGCCTTTTTGATATCTTCATGTCCATAAATCTCAGGGGCCAGAGATCGCGAATGTCACCATCCTCAGCCAATCCTGCAATCTGTTCTTCCTCATCTTTCTGAAACTCGTATCTACAAATCATGATAAAAAAATGTCAAGACAAATAAACCTCACTGAATCAAAAACAAGTTCATTAGCAAACTAAGTAGAAATTCATAAACAATTAAGATTCTCTCACGCAAAGCTCATATAACCTACAAACAATTTCGGTATAAACTTACAAGAATCCTCTGCTCTCTGTGTCATTACTATATCATCATCATCGTCTCGAAATGCCTCTGTGGGAACTCGTCTATAGCAGCGGAGAAAATGTTAACATCAGTCAACCGTATGACAAAATCTTCATCCTGCAACAACAATGGCAAAGAGTAAGCTCAATTACCTCTACAACATCCCCAAAAAAAAAGAATATAGCTCAGAGCAAAAATCACTCACATTGAGTAGATCCTCGAGATCGATCTAAATAGCTCGATTCGCAACTTCTTGCTACAGAAAATCATAAACAAACATTACTAATTTCAATTGGATTCTTAATTTATCGAGTAAAACCTTATGTTGATCGAGAAAAAAACTGATGCACAAAATCAGGAAAAACTCTTGAGGAAGACGATGGAAGCTAGCTTTCTTTTTTTCATTTGGGCGAAGATACTAGCCCTTTTAGGTTTGGGTTGATTTTTGGGCTTAATTTGACCGGGCCCAAATGTTGGTTTGGCCCATACATTTTAAAATAGCCCGTATAAAAATACGGTCTAAAATACTCGGTTTATACACGGTTTATACGCGGTTAGCGCGCAAATCGAGGTCGATTTTATGTCGGTTTACGTGGTAGAACGGGATCCGTTTTCCGTTCAAACGGGGTCCGTTTGCTCGACACGTGTCCGTTCCCCGTACGACACGTGTCTGATTTTTTTTTTTTAATTTTTTTTTTTCGTTTCTGCGTTGAAGAAACCATAGCTTTCGCCATTTCATTTCATTTCTCTGCATCATTTCATTTCTCGACACTATTCCGATCAAATTCATCATCTCTCTGCATTTCATTTCACCATTACGATTCTGGGTTGAGTAATAGAAAGCTTTCGTTGAGCTTTTAGGAAGAACAAAAATGGCTACGGAGGCGGCGCTCATACCTCCTTTATTTGCATTAGGTAGATCACAATTCTCGCTTATATACATCAAATGATCCGACCCGAAATGCAAAATCTCTGAAAGTTTCTTCTTTTTTGAAGTTCTTCATCGATTTCATCGTCGTCTTTGTTGGGTTAGAGAGAGAGTGAGAGATCGGAAATGGGTTCTTTAGGGATGCTTTCGAGGAGATCTTTGGCTACAGATATGCCCGTCATGGCTCAGGTCTCAACCTCGTACTCTCTCTCCATTTTCAGTTCTTTTGTTTGGGTTTAAAGAAAATTGTTAGAATGTGTGTTTTTGCGTGCAGATTCGTAAACTAATGGGAGAATTGACGAACCCCATGTCTCTTGCTCAGGTTTTGAGCTTTCTCTAGATTTGTGTGTAATGTTTATTTATAACTATAGCTATGTGTGTTTTGATCACAAAAAGACTTTGGATTTCGTGTGTGTCACAAGCTTAACTTTGTATGGGATGGAAGACAAAGACATTATGTATGTTAATGTCATTGTAGGGAGTAGTGCATTGGCAGCCTCCTCAAAAGGCTTTAGAAAAAGTGAAGGAGCTTGTGTGGGATCCTACGATCAGTTCTTATGGACCTGATGAAGGCATTCCCGAGTTAAGAGAGGCTCTTCAGAGAAAGGTAATCATAGAAGAAAGAAAAGACTCTTCTAGTAACCTTTCTTGAATCCAATAAAGTGTTTATCTTTGTTGTTGTTTTTTTTTTTCTCATTGCATGTTTGTTTTGAAGCTGTGTGAAGAAAACAAGATAACTAAATCAGCAGTGATGGTTACTGCTGGTGCCAATCAGGTAAACCGGTCTTTGTTGCATTGCTCTTCTTTTTGTGTGTTTTCTATTCTCATAATCTGTTTTTTGGTATCAAATGCAGGCCTTTGTGAATCTTGTTATTACACTATGTGATGCCGGTGATTCGGTTGTCATGTTTGAGCCATACTACTTTAACGCTTACATGGCCTTTCAGATGACAGGAGTTACCAACATAATTGTTGGCCCTGGCTATCCAAAGACTCTATATCCAGATGCAGGTAACTTCTCCACTTTGTATTACATACTCCATGACTTAAGTAGCTTTAAGGTGTGACTTGCGAGTATCTTTTTTTCCAGACTGGTTAGAGAGGACACTCTCTGAGACTAAACCGACCCCAAAGAGGCTAATCCCTGCACACATAAGTGGCAAACCTCCTTCATACTTCATCGTTGCTGGATTTGTATTTACAACTGTCTCTGTTCCATATCTTCGATCTGAGGTTTACTCTCTCTCTCTCTCTGCTATCTCCTCTCCTCATATGTATGTTTATATAACCACTTTCCTATAATATGTTTTGCAGTATGGAAAAGAATATGAATTTGATGCACCTGTCAAGCTATTGGATAAGCATCTCCACGCAATGGCTCAATCTGTGGACGAGCAGCTTGTTGTAGTGTCACAGGTTGATCCATTTTGTCAATTTATAAGTGTTACTTTTTCCGTTTGATGTCGAAAACCTCAACATTATTATCACTTGCAGGTTCTTGTTTCTGACATCAACATCGGTTATGAGGATATCGTCAATAACCCAGGTTTGTATAACTTGCGTTATTATTTGCTACTTTGTTGATGCATCTAATCCATACCTCTAAATGTTTAATCGATGTGTAGGTTCTCGCTTTTAATGGGAAACCTGTGAAAAAACTTGAAAGGTTTGGCTCAGATGGTGGAGAATTGTGATCCCGGGGTGTGCAAGTGGTAGCCCCGGGCACATTAGGATCTCCTTTGGAGGGTTGAAGGAGGAAGAAATGAGAGCATCCGCGGAGAGGCTGAAGAAAGGATTAGAAGAGCTGGTTAACCATGGAATGGTAGAGTGAAATGTTGTTGTTTAAAAAGGATCAAAAGCAAGCATTGTTACTTTGAGTTTGATTGAAGATACATACATGCTTACTTATATATAGCTTACAAAATAAGAGAGTGTTTGTTTAATTCATTAGCTTATATTATATATATTATTTACCCTATATTCCAATGATTTTTTCCCTTTAATTTATCAAGCCTTTAATTTGAACGAGAAAAATAAAGTTAATAATAGCTTTTTATTGGAATAAAAGTGGGCCGTAAATGGGCCCGGATCTAAATTTGAACTCGAATAAAGAGAGAGAGAGTGGATCATACTCACCATTTTAACTGTAACGTGGCTTCCATCTTCTTCTTCTTCTTCGTTTCCGACGAAGTCACATCTCGGAGAGGGATAGAGAACCCTAGAAATGGTGGGTACTAGTAATTCCTTGGCGGGTTTACAAGATCACTTGAAATTAGCCAGAGAGTATGCTCTTGAAGGATCTTACGACACTTCTATCATCTTCTTCGATGGTGCCATTGCTCAGATCAACAAGTAAGTAGCTTCCTTCTCTCTTCTCTCTTCAATCTATGGCAATTTCTTCTTGCCTTAGTTAGTTACCACCATTTCCCCCTAAAGACAAGTTAAATCGATGTGTTTTATCCCTTAGAAACTGCATTGGTCAATGGACAATGCTGAGAAAGAGAGCAGTTTTGATCTGAGTTAGCGATGCTATAATCTCTGTTGTAGGCATTTAAACAGCCTTGATGATCCTTTGTCTCGGACGAAATGGATGAATGTTAAAAAAGCCATTATGGAAGAGACTGAAGTTGTGAAGCAATTGGATTCAGAGAGAAGAGCATTTAAAGAAGCTCCCACCGGTCGTCGTGCTACTTCTCCGCCTATCAATACCAAATCTTCCTTTGTCTTTCAGCCTTTGGATGAGTATCCAACTTCTTCTTCTGGTGGTCCAATTGATGACCCTGATGTGTGGAGGCCTCCTACTCGTGACGTTACTAGTAGAAGACCCACCAGGGCTGGTCAAAGCGGTACGAGAAAATCACCTCAAGATGGTGCTTGGGCTCGTGGACCATCAACTCGGACAGGTCCAGCTTCCCGAGGTGGAAGAGGTGCTGGCAAGTCTACTGCAAGTGCTCGCTCTTCTACTGCCGGAAAGAAAGGAGCTGCCTCAAAATCTACCAAGGCTGAGTCCACGGTTAGTTGATACATCTGAATGTAGACTATGGCATTTCAGTTCGGTTTAGTCTACTTGTTACTTTAGTTTGGTGATAGATAGAAAGTCATGAAAACTTATCGAGTTTGTGTTCCATATTTAGAGGATTTAGATTGGGTTTCTATTCTCTTATAGTGATGTTGAGTTAGTACTTTCCTCCGCGTATTGCTATCAACTAATAGAACTTGTGGCTTTTCTCATTGATATCAGAATGGTGATGCTGAAGATGGAAAGTCAAAAAGGGGTTTGTATGAGGGACCAGATGAGGACCTGGCTGCTATGCTTGAAAGGGATGTGTTGGACTCAACTCCAGGTGTCCGTTGGGATGATGTTGCAGGTTTGTCTGAAGCTAAAAGGCTGCTTGAGGAAGCAGTTGTCCTTCCTTTATGGATGCCTGAATACTTTCAGGTACTTTGTATGTTGTTTCTTATGTTACTATTTTTAGACTCTGGAGGAACCATATAAGAAAGAGAATGATAGTGTCGGTTCATCTGTTTTGTACTCTTTGTATTTATCTTCCAGTTATGGAGGATGCTTAGTTTGATTGTTTTTGTCTCCCTGCAGGGTATCCGTAGACCGTGGAAGGGAGTTCTCATGTTTGGTCCTCCGGGGACAGGTAAAACTCTATTGGCAAAAGCGGTTGCAACTGAGTGTGGTACCACTTTCTTCAACGTATCTTCTGCTACATTAGCTTCAAAATGGCGTGGAGAGAGTGAGCGGATGGTCAGATGCTTGTTTGATTTGGCTAGGGCATATGCTCCTAGCACAATTTTTATTGATGAGATCGACTCTCTTTGCAATGCTCGGGGGTAATTTATTACACGACACTGAGATTTCAATACCAAAACGAATGTGTTTATAATTAGTGTAAGTGTATGATGCAGAGGTTCTGGAGAACATGAATCATCAAGAAGGGTGAAATCAGAACTCCTAGTTCAAGTAGATGGAGTGAGCAATACAGCGACAAATGAAGACGGTAGTCGTAAGATAGTAATGGTATTAGCAGCTACCAACTTCCCATGGGACATTGATGAAGCTCTCAGGTCTCAATATTATTTGAGTTAAGACTTCCTCAGATATAGTAGTAAGAAATGCTAAACTCTTGAGCTCATGATGGTGCAGGAGGAGGCTGGAAAAACGTATATACATCCCACTTCCGGATTTAGAGAGTCGAAAAGCTCTTATAAATATCAATCTGAGAACAGTGGAGGTTAGTTGTGATGAATAACATTTTGTTTATAAAAATCGTAAACCTCTATGCTGTGGTTTGATGCAATGAAAATGTTTGCAGGTGGCGAGTGATGTTGACATTGAAGATGTGGCTCGGAGAACGGAAGGGTACAGTGGAGACGATCTGACAAACGTGTGTAGGGATGCATCGATGAATGGGATGAGGCGTAAGATAGCGGGGAAAACGAGGGATGAGATCAAGAACATGTCAAAGGATGATATATCAAAGGATCCAGTGGCAATGTGTGATTTCGAAGAGGCTATAAAGAAAGTGCAGCCTAGTGTCTCTGCCTCTGATATCGAGAAACATGAGAAGTGGTTCTCTGAGTTTGGATCCGCTTAAGAGTTAAAGCAAACCTCAACACTTTTTTACATTTTGTGTCAAAACTCAAAAAATGATGTGTGTACCCTTATTGTGTTTGTTTATATCATTATCATTATGTTATATATTCTTTTTTGTTCTGTCATCATATATTATACGTTCTTATATTTCTAAGGATAATATGATTTGGGTTTTGTAAAAGTGTTTTTTGGGCTCAAAATCTTATGTTTATGCAAAAAGCAATCATCATCAATCTAAAAAGAGACAAGAAGAGTGTCTCGAGTGTTGTAGTCGTTTTTGGCTTACGTAATTATCGTATTATCATCGCATGTTCTACATATGTTTTGAGATTGTCTCGGTGGAATAGTATTCAAAAGTAGATTTTGAAATTGTTGGGTCAATGATTTAAAATCATTTATAAATGTTTGTTAATCTATCAATATTTAAGATTTAATGATATTAAATTATTCAATAATACAAAAAAAAATTTAAATCTTTTAAGTTGAGTGACACCATATTTAAGAAATGATTTGAATTAGTCAATGAATAACATCATATTTCAATTAAACTCTATTAAAATCCAGGATCTAATTTAATTTTATTCGCTAGATTTAGATCATTATTGTATAATAGTCAATTTGATTTTTTTTTAAATTTAAATATATATTGATTTTAGGAGTTAAAATTCAAAAAAAAAAAATTAAGCTCCTCAATTTAACAAAAGGGACTATAAACACGACAAGTATAATTGTTTTTAAGAACAGATTTACAATTTTCGTACAAAATAATTCATACAATTTAATCCTAAAAAAGATGTAAAGTAAATATATATATGTGTGGCCTACAAAAATTTCAATTTTTTGTGGCCTTCTGCTTTTGCCTCTTCTCCAACTCTTTAGGCATGTCTCTGGACTTATCGCTTCAAGTTCTCATCTATCTATATCTACAATTTCCTTCAATCTACAAAATTTTGCCAGCAATTTTCTTCGTGTTTCCTCCTCGTATCCGTTAACAATTTGACAATTTTCACCTAACCGCTTTGCATATTTTAAAGTAGGTGGAGTTCGGTTATATTCATGATGTCCAGTCAATAAAATAAAAACTTTAAAAAAATATACATCTATAATAGATTCCACGTCTTCGTTCTTATATATGTACATTATTTTCTTAGGAATAGTAACAAAACATGCATGCATTGCCAAAAAACCTCAGAGATTTTGTTATCACAATTGTCAATCTATAAGAATAGCAGCGTAGCAAGAACTATGGAACAATTCAAAACAAAACCGTTCCGCAACAATTGTAAGGATTTTTGTTTTTCTGCATAAAATTATTGATGTCTCACTTCAAATCTAATGTATATCTCTTTGGAAGAGAGACTATATCAATTCTAAATAAAGAATATATATTACACGAACGGATCTTTTGTCTTCACCTATCAAATACTCTTGCCTACTCTTCAATCTTCACTACTATAAATACCATCCGACTCCTACTCCTCCTCTACACCAAACATCATATTTTATATCATACCAAACAAGAGTTTAGTTCACATTACATACCTTTATCTACAAAACCTCTCTTTTGTTACGATGAACTCAACGTTAAGCGATGTGTTTAGATCGCATCCTATTCACATCCCACTCTCAAACTTACCTGACTTCAAATCTCTTCGTCACCTTCCAGATTCTTACACTTGGACTCCAAAAGACGATCTCCTCTTCTCTGCCTCCGACTCCGACCAATCTTTACCGTTCATCGACCTCTCCGATCCTAACGTGGCCTCTCGTGTGGGTCATGCTTGTACCACGTGGGGGACATTCCAAATCACCAACCATGGTGTCCCCTTACAGCTTCTTGACGACATTGAGTTTCTCACCGGAAGTCTTTTCCGGCTTCCTGTCCACCGTAAGCTTAAGGCGGCTCGGTCGGAGAATGGTGTGTCTGGCTACGGTGTTGCTCGTATAGCTTCTTTCTTTAATAAGCAAATATGGTCCGAAGGTTTCACGGTCATTGGCTCACCACTTGACGATTTTCATAAACTTTGGCCTAGGCATCACCTCAAATATTGGTATACATATATATATTTCTCGTAGATTCTTTGTCTTATACTTTTATACCATATAATATACAACATATATAGACTCAACTAAAATGTTATATGTGGACGTTAGTACATATTTGCCATGTTGAAGTTTTAAGTAAACAAACACATTCAAAAGTATAATATAATCAACAAAAGTTATATGTATTAATATGAAGATTTAAGATTAATTTTACATGGATTAATCAACAGTGAAATTGTTCAAGAGTATGAAGAACATATGCAAAAGTTGGCGGCGAAGTTGATGCGGTTGGCTTTAGGTTCACTAGGAATTAAAGAAGAAGACATTACATGGAATGGATCAAGTTCAGATTTTAAAGGAGCACAAGCAGCTATACAACTAAACCATTATCCAATATGTCCAGAACCAGACCGAGCCATGGGTCTTCCGGCTCATACCGACTCAACCCTCATGACTATACTCTACCAGAACAACACAGCCGGTCTCCAAGTTTTCAGGGACGACGTTGGTTGGGTCACTGTGCCACCTGTTCATGGTTCGCTTGTGGTCCACGTAGGTGACTTACTCCACATACTGACCAACGGAATATTCCCAAGCGTGCTTCACCGAGCCAAGGTTAACCACGTCCGGTCTCGCTTCTCTGTGGCTTACCATTGGGGCCCACCTCCGGATCTTATGATCTCACCACTTCCAAAACTTGTGGATCCTCTCGATTCACCTCTTTACCCATCTCTCACTTGGAAACAGTACCTTGCAACCAAAGCTACTCATTTTAATCACTCTCTTTCCTTTATTAGAAACCGTCTCTCTTCGGACCAAATCTCTTGATTTTTATTTCTTGCTTTTTTTGTACATTTTGAGTATGAGTAATATTTAAGAATCTTTTCCTCTCAATATAAACATTAAAACGACAATATAAAAACAAAAAAATATCTAATATACCACTAATACAAATTTTTATTATAAAAACTATTATTAATTTTTCTTATAAATATAAATTTTTCCTAAAATTATCGTAAATATTAAAAACTAAGAATTTAAATTATTGAATGTGAGTTGTAAATGTTAGTTTTAGCTTATTGATATTCTTGAAATAATCCATTTTTGATATTCGTGGTCGTTTGATCTTAGAGGGTTATAAGTACAAATTTTGTTTACGCTATTTTTATAAAAAAATACATGAAGATATTTCTCAAAAATTGTCTAGGAAATATAATCAAGTTAGTAACTAACAATTTACAAATAAAAAGTTTATAATTAACAATCAAATAATATATTTGTATGTATATCAAAATTAGGCCAATGTGGTAGCATTTCGCAAGTGACATTTCACGATTAATTTACCTTATTAAAATACGATCCATCACTTGTTGATGGTAAAACTTTCGAGTTGTAGGTGTGATCTCTTTACGGGTATGGTACTTTACTCTCGTTATCTTATTACACGTAACTATAATTTAATTTCATTGGAGTTCTCATACCATGCATGAACACACTTGTTTTATTCATAAAATTAGCACGTATTGATCCGGTCAAAATGGTAGACTTAATTAGAAAAATTGCCCATTTTTCTATTTTTTGTCGATAAAGTAATCGGAATGATGAATATATAGAAGCCAATATTTGTCAATCAAATCACATACTAGCTAGCTATTTGCTAATGTGTAACACGTGGATCCTATCGAATTTCTTAAGTTTAATTGGAAAGTAGAATTTAGTAAATATAATTAAAGTTTACTAATAAATACACACACAAAAGCTAACGAAGGACGTGGATACAATATCTCAAGAGTCAATATAAATCAATTCGGATTAGTTCAACACAAAAGGACAAGAGGTAACGAGTGATTTTATCCTCATCGTATATGCATGTAATAAACTTGTTGTGATCTCCACAAATTCATAACATATGCGTGTGTGTTAACATATGTATATATATATCCTAAGTAACTGCAATATGTCATGAGTCATAAGCATCACAACCTCACACAACTTCACAAGCAATATGCCTTCAATAACAGAAGAAGTATCTATCGGAAACTTAGGCAGTCTCCAAACACTCCCTGACTCATTCACCTGGAAACTCACCACCGCCGACTCCTCCTCCGCCGCCGCAGTGGAAGAGTCCATTCCGGTCATCGACCTATCCGCTCCTGACCTCACCACTCTAATAGGAAAAGCTTGCAAAACGTGGGGAGCGTTTCAAATAGCTAACCATGGGATTTCACAGAAGCTACTCGACGATATTGAGTCTCTCTCCAAAACATTTTTCGATATGCCGTCGGAGAGGAAGCTTGTGGCGGCTTCCTCCGACAAAGGAGTTAGTGGTTACGGAGAACCAAGATTGTCTCTTTTCTTTGAGAAGAGAATGTGGTCCGAAGGCTACACAATCGCCGATGGCTCCTATAGCAACCATTTCATTTCTCTTTGGCCAAACCATTACACCAAATATTGGTAACGTTACGTCCATCAATAATGACTTACATATTCATAATTCATATATTGCAAAAGAAATAGAACTTTCTAATATTACACATGCAATAATTTTTATTTTACAAAGAGTTGTCTATATATATTACGAAGTAGTACATATTTGATTCAACATAACATGTATATAGTAGTTATTTTTCTTTATAACACTCGACAGTGGATTTTTTTGTCTTAAATGTAGATTACCAAAATATTGAGGCTTTTATGTAATTAACTATTATTTTGAGGGTACTATGCAGCGAAATAATTGAAGAATACGAGGGCGAAATGGGAAAATTAGCGACTAGACTACTGTGTTGCATATTGGGCTCACTTGGTGTCACAGTGGACGACATTGAATGGGCTCATACGGTCGAGAACTCTACTTCGAAATTGGGTCGAGGAGTCATAAGACTAAACCATTACCCGGTTTGTCCAGAACCAGAACGAGCCATTGGTCTAGCCGCTCATACCGATTCAACTATCTTAACCATCCTCCACCAGAGCAACATTGGAGGTCTACAAGTGTTTAGAGAAGAGTCCGGTTGGGTTAATGTAGAGCCTCTTCCTGGTGCTCTCGTGGTGAACATCGGCGACCTCTTTCACATTTTATCGAATGGGAAAATACCAAGCGCGGTTCACCGGGCTAGAGTGAACCAAGCCCGGTCAAGAATATCCATTGCGTACTTGTGGGGTGGCCCTGCTGGTGATGTGGAGATCAAGCCTATATCCAAGATAGTTGGACCGTCTCTATACCGGCCTATTACTTGGAATGACTATCTCCGAATCAAATACGAGGTTTTCGACAAGGCCTTCGACGCAATAAGGCTCGTTAATCCGACCGATTGAATCTCATTTCCGGCTTCTCTTTACATTATAGAACTCACATTGCGTTACTATGCAAAATTTCATAATACAAAGTTGTAATCATAGCACTAAATCTAGTAACTTATTAATGTTTGGACTTAACGATACACACAATAACCGGTTTACCAAAACCGAAACTTGAAACGTACAATCAAATTGAACTGCTGAAAAGAATGGTTCAAGAAGCTACAAAGAGTGTCTGAGAGAGAGAAAGAGAGAGGTTTGGTCTTAGTCTCTCTCTCTAAATCTTATTTTTTGTTTCTACCAATGTCAAAAACCCTTTCTATATGTTGGTGGGAGCAGATTTCTCCGGCGAACTGCTAGGAGATTCACCTAGGGAACCATTCCCGCTTTCGTCTTGAGACACAACGGGGATCTTGACTGATGAAGCTCTCTCCATTTCCTTCTCCAGCTCTTCTTCTGACCGCAAAGCGTTGAACTGTCCCTCTAGCGACTTAGCTGCAGCTAACCACGCGGTGACAATGACCAACAAGATCATTCCTAGATAAGGCGTTGAATTAGCTAGTGATCCAAATGATAAGATCATGAACTGCTGGATTAGTGCACCGCCTGATTTCCCCAATGGGTTGCAAACCACGTCAATCGCAGCTTTGCCTTTAACCTGCACCCAATGACACAATGGCACAAACCTCTAAGCTTAAAGAACACAACTTTCACACCGTATCGATTCTTTTAAAGAGAGGAAGAAAATTTAGCAAACCTTGGTGTCTTCATCCAAGGGGATATAGGCCATTTCTTTGCAAGGATCAAACAAGCTGTACTTGGCACTCTTGCTGAAGATATTCTGAAGAGCACCAACATAGACGGCTGCGAGTAGCGGTGTCATACCAAGCTTGGCAACAAGTGGTGCAAATGGGCCGCCAAACAATATCAGAGAGAAGAAGGCAACACCGGTCAATAGCAGAACAGTTGGGGTGATCTTTGCAGCTACTCCCCAACCATACTTATCGAACACGTATTGACTGAGAAGCATCATTGTGAATGTTGCAATACCCGTGCAGGTTGAGAAGTCTCCCATAAATGCCGAGTACTCGTTCGGGCTAGGGAACTGCAGAGCATAGGAAGGAACTTAGGGAGCTAAAGAAACGAAAGCATCGAGAATAAAGGGAGAAAAGAGCTGTATATACCTGAGCTTTAAGCTTTGATTTCCAAGTGACTTCCACAAGGTTGATACTAATACCGTAAGCCACCACTAAAGTAGCAAGATCCCTAATGTAAGGTGATGACACCAAGAACTTCAAACTCTCCATCGTTCCCATCTTCGGTTTGTTCTGTAAAAGAAAAAACAAATTAGAAGAGTCCTCATAAGCTGCTGAAAACAGAACACAAACTTGTGCAGGCCAACATTACCTTCTTCTTCTGGCTGCGAGTTGGAAGAGGAACGTATCTATTGACCCACCAATAGAGAAAACAGATGGCAAGTCCCATTCCGACGACAATGCTCATCATGGCTTTCAGCGAAACCGCCCAGCCATCAACTCCAGGACCAAGATTCTTCCTCAAGTTAGAGAAGTATTTCACAGTTCGTCCTGAGAATATCAACGCAACATTGGCTCCAAGTCCGAACAAAGGATAGAATCTCTTGGCCTCATCAACAGTTGTGATCTGCAAAAAGAGTTTGAAACAATGCTATGAAACTCACAAAACACCGACTTGTAATCATACTCGGCAAAAGACTATTACGAACAGAGGAAGCAGAACAATCCATAGTCAACTCAAGAAGATCACAGAACTTCAAATCTAGAGAAGAGTTTGCTCACCTGATTAGCAAAACCCCAGAAGAGAACTGAAATCACCACACTACCCCAAAGCTCAGCCATGACATAAAACAAACAGAAACTCCAAATCCTCAAGATTGCAAGAGGACCCATGAACCTTGGTCCTAGAGCCGCAAGGAGCTTATCAGCGAGAGCATCCGGATGAATATAGTTGCTGAGAGGATACATCACGAAACCAAAAGTCCCAAAGTAGACGATGAAAGGGACAATAACAGTGTAAAAGAGAGCCTTCTTGGAGAGGACATTGGAGAGTTTGGTGTAGAGAAGCATGAACCCAATGGCCATAGGAAGATTGACCCATGTCTTCAAGAAAGGTATAATCTCAGCAGAACTTCCTTTCGCCGTCACAACCAAGACATCCTTTGTGTCTCTTAAGATTGTGTAATTGAAAAGAATACAAAAGAACATCAAACCCAAAGGGATAATCTTTTTCAAGGTTGTAACTTCCACACCAAAGATCTTCGGCGACGCTACAATTGCTGCAGAGTCGCCTTCATCGAACACAGCTCCGTCGCCGGCGGCCGCCGCAGCCTCCGCCTTGCATATGAAGTTGGTACTTCTCTCTTTGTGGGAAATCGAAATCCCGTGATGGGTTTGCTCAAAGGATTGAAATTTCTTGGAGGCGTTGAAAGATAGAGACAACGCAGGTAAATTTCTCGGCTTGATGGCGAAAAGTCTTTGCTTTAAGCCGTGTGATGGGTGAAGAAAGCTTCTTGCTCCGATTGGTTTGGTGGGTAAGGAGAGAATTCCTCTGGTTTGTATGGAAGCTTCCATCTTCTATCTATCGTCTACCTCACTCTCTCTCTCTGTTACACAACAAGGACCGGAGAGAAATGGGAGAAGGAAGAGATAGAGAGATGATAAAGGTATGCAAAAGAAAGAAGAATATATTTTGCAAATGAGATATTCACAAATGTGGTAAAATGTTAAAAAGGGAAAGGATTGATTTTTGCAACCGTGAAAATGTAATAAAAAAGTAGGAAAAAACCCAAAGAAATCTCTTAAGTGTCTTAGTGATCGATAATAAAGGCTAATCTTTGGGATTAAAAAGTTGGTCTTGGGAAAGAGATAAATTTGCGGTGGTGTTGTTGAATGAGGAAGAAGCATGTGATTGTAAAGCCTTTTCTCAATGGTATTGATCCAACCTAGAAAAAGTCTCGAGGGTTATGCCTTTTGAATTCCTTATTTGTCCCTCTTTTTCATAAGTGAAATGACCATTGTGATCTTTTTTTTTTTCTCTTATGAGGTTTTCAAGTTGGTGGGGGTGGCTATGACTTCTTCTTTTTTATTGGTTGGTGGCTAATAGCTATTGCCTAACTAAATCACGTGTCACTTAAACATTTTTAAATACTAAGTATATATCTTTTACATTTTCAAGCCATTTTTAAAACATTGACCTCCATAGTTTTTAGTTTCAAAATGCGATATATTGCTCAAGATATAAAACTCAAAATGTAATTTTGTTAGCGTAGGAATGCAAAATAATACATTCTAGTTAAAAAAACATATTGTGGTCATGGGTCAAAACAAAATATAATTGGGTTTGATCATCTTCCTTTATTGGTCGGAAATCAAGAAGTCATCTACACTTGATTGTTTTGATTCAATTTCGTACGTAACCTTTTTCAAACGTAAAAGAATTTGCATCCTCCTTCAAACTCCAAGTTGAATGCTATTTTGATTATTGACGGCCGCCCAAAAGTTATGACTTCGATAAGATGACCAAAAAAACTCTATGCATTTGAGTGGAATATTTGGTCTTTTTCAGCATATGTTTATTCCTTGCATCCAACTTTAAACCATTCCATGCCAAGGACCAGTTAGGAAAACATATATGCGATTCACTCGTGAAAATTATACATCCGTTGACAAGGTAGTGTGAAGTGGTTTTTAAATGTTTCAAGAGGCATCTTTGTGATATGTCGTGCTTCGAATATGAAAAGAAAATGGAAGTTATTATTAATTTGTTGGCCATTCTTTTTTTTATTGGAGGTCCATCGAAGCCATGATGATTATTAGATTCACCAAATAATACAAAGAATAACATAAACATGCGTTTTAATGACTTATTAAAACGATAGTTTTAGGGTAACTAAGAGACAGCCGTGTGATGAAAACGACGGCTCCTCCCATTGACACTTGCAAAGAAATATCCTAAAGAAGAGAGAAAGGCCATGCATGGAGCCTTTTTGCTTGGTGGACTTTTGTAAACCAACGGTAAAGAGATCTTCCACGTGGCAAAATAACAACGGTTCTTGAGATATATATAAGCAAGAAGACATTTTTTTTCTTTGATAACTCGGGTGTCCTGACCCTCCACCGAGGTGAATCCAGACTAGCCGGCCGGGGTCTTAGGTCAGACCCTTTTTTTTGGACACACAATACCATGAACAGTCTCCTGCACCGTCGGTCCCGGGGTGCTGAGAGCGCATGTGAAAACCCCAGAGGTGTTTAGAGACAATGTGATGTAGTTCCGCCCGACAGAGTTCGAACTCTCAACCTGTCGCCAGGAAAGAGCCCGCGTTTATCGGTAGGTCACATTGGTCCGGAAAAAAAGCACTTTTTTTGACATAAACACAAACACAACATGCTCTTGTACTCTTGTCTTTATGTTGTTATGTTTTTTTTAACGCTCATATTTATATTAATAATGAGGTGGACACATACTAGTAAATTACATGGTAAAAGAGAAGACAATGATAAACATGATGGATAACAATGATCTTACCTATCCTATTCTTAGATGATTTTCCAATAATACATTAATGACAGTTCTGTCAAAAGTTAATTTTACTTCACACTGCTTGTTCTCCTTTTATCCACAATAGCGGCTTGAATAGAATACAACTTGATCGTGAGGGTAACTCGTTGCCAAAAGCATGACTAATCCAGTAATAATGAGTCTTCTTTTTTTCTTATAAATCATTTTGTAAAATCCTGAAACGGTAAAATCCCAAATAGAAACTCATTGTTGATGCGCCTTGGAGAGCTTAGTATAACCGTCGACCTTCCAATCCGGCAACACCTCTCGATCTGCCAATCTGGCAACACCCGTAGATCTTCCAATCCGGTAATACCCCGTCGATCTTCTTGTCCGGACCAAAAAAATCATATCGATATAATCAAAAGTCAACAGCCACCAAACCCGGAAACAACACCAAAACAAATTCGATATGCAAACCATAAAAAGCAAAGGAGAAAAAGTAAAGACAAAGCAAGAGAAACATTGAAGGGACCGACAAACAGTACTTTAGAAGCCACTATTCACCGGTCCCTAAATCAAATATGAAAAGAAGAAGAAGATGACGACTAGGGTTTTTGAGAAAAAAAAAGAAAAGGTCTGAAAAATGTCTAGGTTTATACTCTTTAGTTTTGCTTAAAAATTTCTAACCAAATTCTACATTTATATTAATGTATGCTAAACTTTCTTTCAACGTTAAAACAAAAATTTACTAAAACTTCATATATTTCCAAAATAAGTGAACTAACCGTTTTAAAATCACTTTCATCTAGAGAAACGGAGACAACAAAGGTTTCAAACCTCTTTGACCATCGTTCTATGTCATTAAAAGATGCATCTATGCATTAAAATTAGATTTTCAATTTTTTTGAATTTTTCTCAAAATCAG
>OVAN01001844.1:0-37536 GCA_900406275.1 Anastatica hierochuntica | reverse complement strand
GCTTCAATATATGGTATTAGCGTTTCAATATCATTTGTTTATGGAGACCCGGTGGCCGCCAATCGGAATGTTGTTTGGGATAAATTAATAGAAATAGGAGCCGAGAGAAATAACGCTTGGTTAATTATTGGTGATCTAAATGAACTTACTGGAAACCATGAGAAGAAAGGGGGAAATATGCGGTCCGCCGCTTCTTTTGTCCCCTTCAATCAAATGATTCGTCATTGCGGAATGTCTGAATTTCCATGCGCAGGAGATTATTTCTCATGGAAAGGGACACGCAATAAACAGGATGTACGCTGTAAGTTGGACAGAGCGCTAGGGAATGAAGAATGGCATAATACCTTTGGACATTCAAAGGTGGAATATCTGGCAAGAATCGGTTCTGATCATCGACCGATACTCTTAAAGTCGTACTATAAGGCGGAAAATTATGGCAAAAGTTTTCGGTTTGAGAAACGATGGGTAGGACGAGAGGGTTTGGAAGAGGCTATCGCATCTGGTTGGCATCACACAAGGAATTTCAGAATACCGGCTTTCGTGGACAAACTTCATAATTGCAGGAACTCGATTTCTTGGTAGCGAAAAAATAACATCCCTCCGGGAAAGGTTAAAATTGATTCCTTAGGGAAAATACTAGAGGATGCCCAAAATGATGACTCAGTGACCCCAAATGTTATTGTGGATATTAAGAGGAAGTTGTATGAAGCATATAAGGAAGAAGAGATTTTCTGGAAACAAAAGAGTCGGAATTTATGGTTAAAAGAGGGAGACTGTAACACCAAGTTTTTCCATGCACTGACTAAGCAAAGGCGAGCGCGGAATCGAATATCGGGGCTTTTTAGTTCACATGGGACATGGGATGAATCTCCGGAAGGAATGGAGAATATAGCAGTCAATTATTTTAATGATCTATTCACACCAACGTGCTCGGGCGATCTCTCGCGAGTTTTAGCGAATATTGTTCCGGTAATATCTGATTCCATGAATCAAATTTTAACTATGGAAGTCACGGAAAGAGAGGTCCGAAATANCGGAATGCACTTTTTGTTATGCATCCTGAAAAGGCCCCTGGGCCAGATGGGATGACAGCACTTTTTTCCAAAGGTACTGAGGAATCATGAAGGAGGATCTAGTCCGGTTGGTTCGGGAGTTCTTTCGGACCGACAGTTTTGATGTTCGATTGAATGAGACAAATATTTGTCTTATACCGAAATCCGAACAACCTAAGAGGATGACCGAACTTCGACCTATTAGTTTATGTAACGTGGCATACAAGATTATTTCTAAAGTTTTGTGTCTTCGGCTTAAAAAGGTTCTACCTCGAGTGATCTCTGAAACACAATCCACATTTGTTTCAGGCAGGTTAATTACAGATAATATTCTGATTGGGCAGGAAATGTTCCATGGGTTACGCACGAATCGTCTGTGTCGCCATGATTTTATGGCTATTAAAACGGACATGAGTAAAGCTTATGATCAGATTGAATGGCCTTTTCTGGAGGCAGTCCTACAGAAACTCGGGTTTGGACAGCAGTGGATCTCTTGGTTAATGTGGTGTGTTAGTTCGTTTTCCTATAAAGTATTGTTTAATGGCCGACCAACAGGGCATATTATCCCACAACGAGGACTGAGACAAGGAGACCCTTTATCACCGTATCTTTTTATCCTTTGTACGGAAGTACTGATTGCTAATATAAAACGGAAGGAACGGGATAAGGCTATAACGGGTATACAGATAGCTCGGCGGAGCTCGTCAGTATCACATCTTTTATTTGCTGATGACAGTCTTTTCTTTTGTAAGGCTGAGAGGTCACAATGTGGGGCTGTCTTGGATGTCCTTAGGGAATATGGGAATGCATCTGGCCAGGTTATTAATTTTGAGAAATCATCGGTGATGTTTGGCAAGAACGTCCCGGACCAAATACAAGAAATGCTAAAAGCTATGTTAGGCATCTCAAAGGTGGGAGGGATGGGAAATTATTTAGGGATCCCTGAAATTTTGGGNTATTTAGGGATCCCTGAAAGTTTGGGAGGTTCAAAGAGTCAGATTTTTAATTATGTCCGTGAACGGTTAGGTGATCGGGTGAATGGTTGGTCTTCCAAATTCCTGTCGAAAGGGGGCAAAGAGATCCTGATCAAATTAGTGGCTCTTGCACTCCCCAATTATGTCATGTCATGTTTCAAGCTCCCCCAAGTGTTAACCACAAAGTTAACCAGTGCGATTTCTAAATTCTGGTGGAGTTCCAATGGATGTCACCGCGGTCTCCATTGGGTTGCATGGGACAATTTATGTATCCCCAAAGAGAATGGAGGTCTCGGCTTCAAATCTTTGGAGGCTTTTAATTCGGCCCTTCTGGCTAAACAATTATGGAGGCTAATTCAATTCCCGGGTTCTTTGGTTGCCCGCGTTTTGCGCGGCCGGTATTTTTGTAATGTCCATCCCTTGAATGCGAAAAAACCACATTCCCCTTCTTTTGGCTGGAAAAGTATATTTTCTACTCAGGATTTACTTAAGCAAGGGACTCGTATACGTATAGGCTCTGGAACAAAAACTTTAGTCTGGCAGGATCCATGTATTCCGGATATTAATCCACGCCCGACGAGAGGACCGGGTAATGTATGGTATCCTGGGCTACAGCTCTATCAATTGATAGATCCATCAACTCGGGAATGGCATTTACCTCTACTACAGGAAAATTTCCACCCAGAGGATGTAGAATTAATTCGGGGTATTCATCCTAGTCGTACATTATCACACGATGGTTTGGTATGGCATTATACGAAGTCGGGCCAATATACGGTTAAGTCGGGTTATAAGATTCTTAACTCCGAAGCGATAACGTGAGTTAATAATAATGGTTAGGGTCCTGGGCTGGAAGCTTTAAAAGCTTTCACATGGAAAATAAAATGCCCGTTGAAGATGCAACATCTTATTTGGCAAATACTCACCGAAAATTTGGCGGTTACCACAAAACTCATACATAGGGGAGTACGGTGTGCCACAATATGCCAACGATGTGGAGATGCCGAGGAAACAATTAATCACGTCTTTTTTGAATGCACCTCACTGGCACATGCCTGGCATTTCTGCAAGGATCCAGCTAATACAGCGATTTTCCCTTCGAGCTCTATTTACACCAATCTGGACTATCTTTTCTGGCGGAATCCTTTGAAGAATTGTGATAAGGATCGCAGTGAGATGTATCCACGGATGCTTTGGCTAATATGGAAAGCACGGAATGACAGAGTCTTTCAAGGGTTACAAACGGATACGGGCTCGCTCCTTACGACCGCGGAAACTGATTATAAGGCTTGGAAAGAAGCTCAATTTACGCCTGACTCTGAAGAGGAACGACAATCAGGGACTATTCCCATCTCAGATGGCTTGGTTTTTCGGGTAGATGGATCTTGGAAGCAATCTGACCACAATTCTGGTCTTGGCTGGATCTGTACAGATTCAGAAAACACGATAATCTTGTTGGGGGCATGATGTCAACGTCGAAGTCTATCACCTCTCCATTCAGAGCTGGAAGCCCTACTCTGGGCAATGTCAGAACTTCAAAGCTGAAGGATAAGCTGTCAGAGCTTCCAGACAGACTGTGCAGAGCTTATCAGCATGACTTCACATCCGGATGATTGGCCAGCCTTTTATACACAACTTCAGGATTTTCAGCTTCTTCGGAGTCAGTTACCAGATTTCTCCTTGATCCATATTCCACGCACGGAGAACACACAAGCAGATCGATTGGCTCGCGGATCTCGACCTTTTAATTGCGATTATATTTTTGTAGATTCTGTTTTTCCAACTTGGCTACCAAGATTGGAGAAAACCTTTGATTATTGTGTGGTTGACAAAAAAAAATAATATAGTAAATAGACTAAAAGTTCTGAAAATCAACAAAAAAATACTTAAAATTAGATAAAAAATATTGAAAATTAAATTAAATTTCAAAAAATAAAATAAAAAATTCTAAAACTAAAAATTCGGAAAATTCATAAAATCAATAAAATATTTTAGAAATTAATTTAAAGTTAGAAAATGAAATTTAAAAAAATTCTAAATTAATGAGAAATTGAAAATTAATTTTATAATTTCTAGATAAAATTTTTAAGAGCTAAATTAAAATTCAGATTATTTTATAAAATTAGAAAATCAAAAAAATCTTCTAAAAGTTACTTTAAATTAAGAACACTAAATTTAAAATATTCCAAGTTAATCAAAAACTGAAAATAATGAGATATTAAAAATTTATAAGAATAAAAATTAAATTTTCAGTTTTTATTCTTACAAATTTTAGTCTTACAAATTTTTAATATCTCATTATTTTCATTTTTTGATTAATTTGGAATATTTTAAATTTATTTTTCTTAATTTAAAGTAACTTTTTAGAAGATTTTGTTGATTTTCTAATTTTATAATAAAATCCTAAATTTTAATTTAGCTCTTAATAATTTTATTAAGAAATTATAAAATTATTTTTCAATTTCTCATTAATTTAGAATTTTTTAAAATTACATTTTCTAACGTTAAATTAATTTCTAAGATATTTTATTGATTTTATAAATTTTCTAATTTTTTTTTTAGTTT
The DNA here is from genome assembly GCA_900406275.1 of Anastatica hierochuntica. Lineage (NCBI taxonomy): Eukaryota > Viridiplantae > Streptophyta > Magnoliopsida > Brassicales > Brassicaceae > Anastatica > Anastatica hierochuntica. The sequence goes on along the minus strand of OVAN01001844.1, from coordinate 32,945 downwards.
ATAATTTTTTTAATTTATTTTTTGTAATTTAATTTAATTTTCAAAATTTTTATCTAATTTTTAAGTATTTTTGTTGATTTTATGAATTTTTAATCTAATTACTATATTATTATTATTATTATCGTAGAGATAACATAAATTTATGTTAATTACGATTTGACCCATAAACTATTTTTTTGTTTAATTGCACCCTAATTTGTAGTTTCTGATGTAATAAATTATAGTTCGTACATGTGGGCATGATTAACATATATGTTTTGATGTTGATCACATATTATGATACATTGGATGTTTTCCACCATATTAGGTTATACCTTGTGTAGCTGGCAAACATTTTTCTTTCGTTAAAAGTATTATAACAGTTTCAAGGCATCATAGATTCATGACGAAATAGTTATTTGCATAATGATTGTGTTGGTTATGCATTTTACGGCCCTTACTTCCAAATTGTAAAAACATGATTATTGCTAACTTTTGAAAGAGTTCTTTAAAAAAAACAAATATTAGTATTTTATTAGAATTAATTCTTAAAATCTAAAAATCCATCTGAAAATTTTTTATTTAAGAAATTTTCACATGGGTTCTTAGAGCATCTCCATCCGTGAGACTCTCCAAAAATTTTTGACTATTCATGGGTTCCACCATTTCTGATTTAAAAAAAAAACAAAAAAAAACAAAATTCCTAACCAATCGCGGACCGCCACGTGTCGTGAGGTCCGCGAAAATAGTTAAGAATTGATCCTTAACCAAGGATATTAAGGACTCCAAAGTCCAAAAATCCTTAACTATTCATGGGTACCACCATGAAGGTACCCATGAATAGTTAAGGATTTTTGGACTAAAGACTACGGATGAAGATGTTTTTAAATTTTAAGAACCATTCTAATAAAAATACTAATATATATATATATTTTTAAACCATTTAAAATTTTAGCAATAATCTTGTCCTAAGCTTCACGAAGATGGCTGATAAACAAAAAGAACATAAATATATAAAATGTAGAAATTAAATGGAAGGAGGTAGGTGAAGAAGTTTACACAATTGCCCTCAAAAAGACGTCAAAACTCATTTTGCAAAAAAGACGAAAACCACTTTGTTCTTCCGTCTAGTGTTATAAAAGACAATCCATCTTCTCCATTGTCTCTCAGCTTTGAGCTTCTCTCACAACGAAAGAACTCAAAGCTTCAAACTCTAAATCAAAATAATCTGTCGTTTTACTCTTAAAATCTTCTTTTTCCGTCTCACCATTATTAATTCATTACCAACTCTAAAAACTATGCAAAGCGCTTCGCCGTGTAATCTCAAGTTCCGATCAACAAATCCAATAGCTACGACGGCGCGTTTCTTCCACTTGACCCCAAAACGCGTGACGATTCAGTGCGGTTACAGGTCAGAGTCGTTTAGCTTCCCCAACGGCGTCTCCGTGAGCCGAGCCGATTGGCAAAGCTCATGTGCTATTTTATCCAGCAAAGTTACTTCTGTTGAAGATCCCGACGGTTTTTCCGACAAAATCTCCGTCGTTAACGGTCTGAAGAGCGACTCTGTCGATGTCAGCCTCGTTCCAGTAGAGTCGACTAATGGGAAACTAGCTCCAGTTCAGCCATTAACCATTACCGATCTATCTCCAGCCCCGTTGCACGGATCTAGCCTCCGCGTAGCTTACCAAGGAGTTCCTGGCGCATACTCCGAGGCAGCCGCCGGAAAAGCATATCTTAATTGTGAAGCCATTCCGTGCGACCAATTCGACGTTGCTTTTCAAGCGGTGGAGCTTTGGATCGCTGATCGAGCGGTTCTCCCAGTTGAGAACTCACTTGGAGGTTCGATTCACAGAAATTACGATCTCCTTCTCCGCCATCGTCTCCACATCGTCGGCGAGGTTCAGATTCCGGTCCACCATTGCCTCCTCGCGCTTCCGGGAGTTCGTACGGACTGCGTCTCGCGTGTGATCTCTCACCCGCAGGCGCTTGCTCAAACGGAACGCTCCCTTGACAACCTCACTCCACGTGCGGCGCGTGAGGCTTTCCATGATACTGCGGCTGCAGCAGAGTACATAGCTGCTAACAATCTCCACGACACTGCGGCTGTGGCGAGCGCACGGGCCGCAGAGCTCTACAACCTTCAGATTCTAGCGGACGGGATCCAAGATGACGCAGGAAACGTCACGCGCTTCCTGATGCTGGCGCGTGAGCCGATAATCCCACGAACGGACCGGCCGTTCAAGACGAGCATAGTGTTCGCGGCGCAGGAACACAAAGGAACTAGTGTCCTCTTCAAAGTCCTCTCGGCCTTCGCTTTTAGAAACATCAGCTTGACAAAGATCGAGTCTCGGCCTCACCACAATCGGCCGCTCAGGGTAGTTGGAGACGGGAGCTTTGGGACGGCAAAGAATTTCGAGTATATGTTCTACGTTGATTTCGAGGCGTCGATGGCGGAGGCGCGTGCACAGAACGCCCTTGCGGAGGTTCAAGAGTACACGTCGTTTTTAAGAGTGCTTGGAAGTTACCCCATGGATATGACGCCATGGTCCATGTCACCCACCGAAGACGCATGACCCATTCAACAAAAATAAACGCACCAATAAGTTTTATTAAATTATAATGTTTGTTTTTTTGTGAAAATTGTACCACATACTCAAAAACTAAATGAAAAAAATGTATGGTAAAGTGACCAAAAGAAAAAACTCAGAGAAAAGGAAAAAACAAAAAGTAGCGACGCGTTTTTGTTCCTTCGCCGGCACTGTGCCGTCTGAAGCCTGAAAAGTGCTTTTGTTTTGTTTTAGATTGGTAATTTGTTTCGTCTCGGTCTTATTTTTGGCCGGAGCTTCCTTGTCTCAAATAGATCTTCACCCGGGGAAGAGCGTCGGTGGGTTGCGTCACCGGAGTCGTGACGAGACGGTTGATGGGGATTAGAGTGTTGGGCTCTCAGTGGTTGGTGCTCATATGCCCTTATTGTTGTCGATCTGTTCTCGGCGTGTGCTCGATTTCTCGTTTTAAGATTTCTTTGAGTGACTTGGTTAGTTCCTCTTTGTGGATATTTGTCTCTGGTTTAGATTCTAAAGATGAACAATCATTGAATCTTAGATTCTTTGGGGAGTTGAGTGTCTTATTGAGATTTGTTGAGATGGTGTTTATTTGATGGTTTTATTGCTTCTAATCTTTTATGATGGTTCTCCCTTTTTGGGCGTGGTTTTCGGTAATCGCTTAAGAGAAAAGCGGTTTGTGCGAGAGGTGTGCTCGGCCTACTAGCTAGAAGCTACGGGTATGCTTGTTGTTCCANTTCAGGCCTTTGATCGTCGGCAGCAAAATGGTGCTAAGAGATAGTGCTATCTTCCACGGTTTCGGTGTTTGACGGGTCTCTCGTGGCTCTTCAAGTGCAGAGCAATATAATGAGGTCCGTCCCAACCCTCAATAATTTCGGCTTGGTATGCTCAGCTCCATTACTCCTCCAATCGGGTTTGCTTGACTCTTATTTCGGTTTTATCTTACGTGTTCGTGGTTGTTCATCGTCTAGAGTCTTTTCCATTTATGTTTTCGGATTATGTATGTTGTAATGGATGGTTTTGTTGTCTGGCTCCAAGGGTTTTTCATAAACTCGCCGGCTTATGGCTCCGGAAAGGTGATATCCTTTGTCGGCTTAACTTTGTAATCTTGCAGTTTCTCAGTTTGGTAATAAATTCATCTTTTAGATGGAAAAAAATGAAAAAAAAAATGTATAGCTTTGAAAGATTCGGAGGTGGTACGAGAAAAAGGAAATATTCTAATAAAAGAAGATTGTGGAAGATTGACAAGGAGACTACTTAAGGAAGAAGTAGGTCTTAAGGTTTTTTGGTAGAGCTTAAGAACGTAAGAGTTGTGTGAGAGAAAAAAGTTAGATAATGGTCAGTTGTGATTGCTTAAGTTCTATTCTTCAATTGGTATCATATCCATCAACCAAACTTATAGGTTGAGATCTTGTGGACAAGATGGAAACATGTACGAAATAACTTGTGGCAATCCAGAAAGCAATCATGTTGGACGAGAATAACTATGGTGATTGGAAGGCAAAAATGAGACAACTGATTTGAGGAAACAATGAAGATGCATGGACGACTGTTGAAGAAGGCTGGGAGGAACCAACAATTTTGACAAAAGAAGGGAAAAGGATAACCAAGCCTATAAATAGATGGACTGAGGAAGACAAAAAGGAATCCAAGTTTAACTCAAAAGCCTTAACTGCAATATTTGGGGCAGTGGATTTAGAACAACTCAAACTCATACAAAGGTGTGAATCAGCAAAAGAGGCATGGGAAATTCTCCATAGTTCCTTTGAAGGAAATACTAGTGTCAAGCGAACTCGGCTAGATCATCTAGCAACTTAGTTTGAAAAGTTGAGATGGTCTAACGATGACATTGTTGCTGGTTTGAGTGCCAAGCTAAACTCAATGGCACATGAAGCTCTAGTTCTTGGTAAAAAGTATAAGGAGAAAAAGTTGGTTAAAAAGCTCCTCAGGTGTCTACCTCCAAATTTTTCATCACATAAAGCCGTTCAAAAGATGAGTGCTAATACAGATGAAATCAAGTTTGAAAATCTAGTTGGAATGCTTAAAGTAGAAGAGATGGATGTTGGTGTAAACTCTACTGGTGGTCAGAAAAACACTGTTTTCATTTCAGAAAAAAATGATGAAATATTTCATAAACTTGAAGATAATATGGCCTTAATGGTAAGATGTTGAAGCGCGTTGAAAAGGCCAGTGTTCGGAGTTTCAATATATCAATGGAGTCAGAGGGCAAAAGTGATACAGATCCAAGTTGGAATGGTTTTTTCCAATGTGATCGAGGCGACTTCAAACGAAGATCTGAATTGCAATGCTTCAAATGTGAAGGGTTCAGACACATGAAGGTTGACTGCCCTCTCACAAAACATTGAGAGATAAAGTGCTAAGATTGTAAAGGAGTTGGACATACTCGGAATGAATGTCCAAATACACAAAAGCACAAGGAGAAATCCTTGCTCTGCTTCAGCGAGTCCGACTCTAACAAGGAAGAAGAGATGATGAATTTTGTTGCCTTCAAAGCGAAAGTAGCAGATCAATCAATGGCGGATTATGATACAGATGATGAAGATGAAGACCCTAAAATTGAGTATTGTGTTTTGTATGAAAGATGGATGAAACTCATCACTGAAAATCTGCAACTTATCAAATATAAGGCACTCTTGAAAGCCAAAGTAAATATTCTAGAGCTGGAAAGTGACTCAGAAAAGCCACTACCTCAACCATCTGAGAATCAAAACTGTGGGACGAAAACTGATCAAGAAGGAGTAACACAGACCTTGAATTCTGAACGAGAAAAGAACCGAGTTCTAGAGAACAAGTTGGATAATCTTAAGGTAATTCTGAATTCTGAAAAACTTAAAGCTACATATCTAGAATTTAAGCTATCTGAGAATCAGAAAAGGATCCGAATGCTCAATAATGATGCTAAGAATCTTGAGCAGATCTTTTCTATGGGACAACCTACTAAAGTAAATTGGGGGTTAGGTTATACAAATTTCGCTCGAGAAGAGGGACCTGGATTGTAAATTTTTGTGAAAGGCTCGTCAAGTAACGTCAAGGGAGAAACTGAGCTGAAACAAACAATTACAACATCTCAAACTATCTCGCCGAGGAAAACCATAGGAAAGCAATCTAAGAACGGGTGTTGGTTCTGCGGGAAACAAGGACATAAAAAGAGAAGATTTTTCAGATTCAAAAAAAGAATCAAGGAAGCTTGGAAGCTACACAGATGCTACACGGAACCACAATACTTTGGAAAATTCTGGATTGCTATTATGATGTTGATCAGAAGAAGCTACAACATGAAACTAAAGTTGCAGACATTGATCTTGAAGACCTTGATTTGAGCTGCGACTTATCGATGATCATTATGGATACACAAACAACTATGCTCAGATTAGTTGAAAATGAATCTCGGAAAGTACGATCAACGGAGGCCTGCAATGTAGTGTACATGCCTACAGATAAAGGTGATACTCAAAAATGGTACTTTGACGGTGGGTGTTCACGATATATGACCGAAGAGTCAACATCTCTTACAAGAATTCAAAGCTCAACAGGTGATCGGGTTACATTTGGTGATTGAGGACAAGGCAAAATTCGTGGTGTTGGAAGCCTCGATGGAACCGTTCAACCAAAGTTGGTCAATGTGTACTTGGTAGAAGGTCTTAAAGCGAATCTCATTAGTATTAGTCAACTAGTGATGAAGGTCTTTGATTCAATTTCACTAAATTAGAGGTGCGAGCTATAAACACACAAGGGATCACTGTTCTTTCTGGCATTCAGACAGGGAATAATTGCTACATGTGGAAGTAATCGGATGTATGCTTGTCAGCTATGATCTCAAAACTAGACTTGTGGCACAAAATTTTTGGTCATATGAACATCCATGGGCTACAACAAGATTGGAGAGTGTATCCTCAATCGTACGCGGTGCATGTAATCAAGGGAAACAAGTCAAAGTTCAGCATAAGAGAATTCCTGAGGTAACTTTAAAAAGATTATGGAGTTGATTCATATTGACTTAAGGGGGTCAGTTCAAACAAAAAGTATTTAAAGAAAAAGGTATGTCTTTGTGCTTGTTGACAATTTTTCAAGATACACATGGGTGAGGTTTTTGCGCGAAAAAGTGATGCTGCAGAAAGCTTCAAAATTTTGGTGCTCCAATTGAAAAATGAGAAGGGTGATATCATACATGTTAAAAGCGACCATGGAGGAGAGTTTCAAAATGAGGTATTTGAGAAGTTATGTCAGAGTCAAGGAATCCTTTAACAATTCTCAACACCAAGGACACCCCAACAAAATGGTGTGGTAGAAAGGAAAAATAGGACTCTTGAAAAAATGGCAAGAGCCATGATGCAATGGTAACAATGTAGCTCCTCGGTTTTGGGATGAAGCGGTAAATACGACATGTTACATCATAAAGCGAGTGTATGTGAAACCTGGAACAAGAATGACTCCTTATGAAATCTGGAAAGGGAAGACACTGAACCTCAGTTACTTTCATGTATTTAGATGCACATGCTATATCTTGACTGACAAAGATAGTCTTGGAAAGTTTGACTCAAGAAGCGAAGAGGGAGTATTTATTGGTTATGCAACGAACATCATGGCATTTAGAGCATTCAACAAGAGAACAAGGACTGTTATAGAGTCAGTAAACATTGTCTTTGATGATTGTAACAGTCTGGAACTGGAAGAAGTAACACAGGATCTGGGTGAGTCACACAGAGAATCGATTTCTGACAAACTACCAGACTATAAGGAGGAGGTTAATATAAAGTTAGAACGTAATCAGACCCAAGAATCTAATCTACTACAAGTTCCACGAAATCATTCAGTAGAAGATATGATTGGATCATTGGGTGAGGGACGAGTTACTCGAAAGAAGAAGATAAAATTCAAAGAAATGGTAGTGTTTGCTGAAATGATTGAGTTCTCCTGCTTTGTATCCAAAATTGAGCCCAAGAGTGTGATGGAAGCATTGTAGGATGAGTTCTAGACAACCTCAATGCACGAAGAATTAGAGCACTTCACTCGTCTTGGAGTTTGGGATTTGGTACCACTTCCTTGTGGAGTAAACGTTGTGGGGACATTATGGATTTTCAAGAATAAAATAGATGAACATGGCAATGTTGTTCGCAACAACATTAGATTGGTGGCACAAGGATATTAGCAAGTAGAAGAAATTAATTTCGATGAAGCATTTGCACTTGTGGCCAGATTGGAATCCATTCGTTTATTACTTGCTATTTCTTGTGAGTTGAAGATAAAGCTCTACTAAATGGACGATAAAAGTACATTTTTAAATTTTGTGTTGCAAGAAGAGGTTTATGTCTCGCATCCTAAAGGTTTTGAGGACCCACATCATCCTGATTATGTCTATCATCTGAAGAAGGTCGTATATGGTCTCAAACAAGCACCTCATGCATGGTAGAAAAGGTTGACATAGTTCTTGTTAAAAGGCGGTTCTTTTGGAGGAAGCGTGGATAAGACATTGTTCTTTTTCCAAGCACTAGAGGATTTCTTAGTAGTGTAAGTTTACGTCGATGATAATATTTTTTGGAGCACGAGATAGTAACTTATCAATCAGTTTGTAGACACAATGATAAAGAAGTTTGAGATGAGTCTTGTAGGAGAATTGAATTTACTTTTTGAGACTTCAGATAAGGCAACTTGCAGATGGGATTTTTGTTTCTCAAGAGACTTATTCAAAAAATCTCTTGAAGAGATTTGAGATGTAAACAAATAAAGAATCCATAACTCATATGAGCATGACGGTGAAGCTTTCAAAAGATGAGGAAGGGGCATAAAGTTGATGATAAAATCTCTCGTGCTATGATCGGAAGTTTACTTTACCTCACAGCAAGTAGACCGGACTTGAGTTACAGTGTCGGTGTGTGTGCTCGGTATCAAGCAAGTCCAAGATAATCTCATCTTGTGCTTGTCAAGCGGATACTCAAATATGTGAAAGGTACTTTGGATTATGATGTTTATTATACTAAGGACACTAACTCGAATCTTACAGATTTTTTTGATGCAGACTGGGTAGGAAGCTTAGATGATCAGAGAACCTCATCAGGAGAATGTTTTTTCTTGGGAAATAACCTTATTTCCTGGCACAAAATAAAGCAGAAATGCGTTACTTTATCAACTGATGAGACCGAATACATAGCATTAGGAATTTGTTGCACACAATTGTTGTGGATGAAGCAAATGCTATATGATTACGGTATAGTTTTATGTGACAATTTAAGTGCTATTAACATTTCTAAAAATCCATTTCAACCCTCATGAACCAAACATGTAGACATACGACATCACTTTGTGCGAGAATTAGTTGAAGAAACTTGTGGTTATTGAGCATGTGACCTTAGACAAGCACTTAGCTGATCTGTTTACAAAACCTCTTGATCTTAACACATTTAGTTTTCTGAGAAAGGAAATTGGTTTTTGTGAAATCCAATAGAATTAGTCCTTGAAGTACTCATTATTTGCCTTACGAACATGAGCCACAAGTGATGTGTATAAATACTTTAGTTAGCTATCATCTTAATTATTGTATGATTCATCAAGATATGATAGTACGCTTTTGGATGTACTCGTTTGTGAAATGGCATGTGTATGTCTGTTGAGCCAAGACCATATGAATCGAAAGTGTGAGAGACATTTGACACATGAAAAAGAATTCTCTCTGTAGGTGAATGATAGTGATCTTATATGATTAGACATATATATGACGTGTTTGAGATGAGCTTATGAATCATGAAATTGCGTTTTCATTGATAGAGGCTATGAATAATTTGTCTTGATGATGAATCTAAATAAAAAAATAAGAAGATTGTGTCTTTGTGGTCTATAGCAAATTGGTGAAGGACTTGAGTGTTTGGTGAATTGGCTGAGTAATTTAGAACTCTATTGTCTATCTTAAAATGTTTAATGTCTTCTTGAATTTGTTGTTGTTGTGGTTCATTCTTGTCTCACATGGATCACTCGCTAATTGTGTCAAACATGTTTTGTTCTTGCTTACGATTTAATGTGTTGTTGCTGAATCTTGGAAGAAATGATATGTATTGAAATTGGATTTTGCTTGATGAATTGTTGTTGGATTTTTTTTTTGCTGGATACGGGATTGAAGACCCAATAACTAATTAACACAAGTTCTTTAAGGGTTGTGTCTTGGTGGTTTGAAGTGTGTAGATGGCGTCGATTTGTTTTAGTGTGGAGAGAAAAATCTTGATTCTCACTTCCTTAAAGATGTTGATGAGGAAGAATTAATTGGAGGCAGTTCTCCGATAAGCTGCTCAAGTGCAGAGAACCGCCGTTCATGCAATCACTATTCCCGAGATGGTGAATCTCGAAACTTCCGCTGCCAACTCACCATCTCGTAGTCGCCGCCGCCGCTGTCCAGAGAAGCAACCTGAGGTAGAAGAAGAAGAAGGTCAAGCTGATGAGGTGCATGTCAATCCCTCTGCTGATAGAGCTAGGAGAAGTCGTCGTCAAGGGAAAGCAATGATCGTCGAGGATGAAGATAAAGAAGTGCATGAACAGATGCCATCTGAAATTGTTCACAATGAGGATGAAGAAAAGGCCTATCAATATCTAACAATCAAGACTCAAATGGAATAAATTCGCAAGATTGTTGCTGTGAGAGATCGCAAATATCCTCAGGTGTCTGCTCTAACCTTCCGACCTCTATTTAGCCAACGGTTTCTAACACAAAGGGGGGCTGATCGGTATGAGACTTGTTTCCGAGCACGTAAGTTTTTTGATCTCGAATATTTTCCTTCGGGAGATGAGGATATGCAAAAAGCAGAAAAACTGATCGAAAAATCGGGACTACTTCACATAGTGTTGGATGTTGATCGATATGTTGAAGATGTTGTTCTGGATTTTTATAGCAATCTTGGTGATGTTGAAAATCACGCTGCTCCTCTGTCAATGGTCTATGTTCATGGTCAATTATACGAGTTTACTCCAGACATGATCGATCGAGTGTGTCTTACCCCATGTGATGTACCTTGGCAAAGTGAATCTTAAGTCTACATGGATGAGCCGATTTCTGAAGCCATTTTCTTGTTGTCTGGGAAATATATGAACAAGTAGGATAATTTGATGTCCAAGCACATGACACCCACGATGGCCATGATGTACAAGTTGTGTTGTAGCAATTGGGTAGCTAGTATCAATGCTACTACAATGACTCAGATTCGAGCCAAGTTTATTCACATGTTGGTAAACAAGAAATTGTTTAGCTTTGGTCATCTAGTACACCAACAAATCATGGAGGTAGCCAGGCATTCATCCCAACTAAAGACTCGATTGCCATTCCCAAACCTGAATTTTCAGTTTCTCACCTTTCAAAGACCAGTTCCTGCACTCCGAAACGATACATTGTCAATGATCCCAAAGCAAATGGCTTTGGATAAAAGTACTAGTAGGTTTGTTGGAGAGGGAAGTGCTCCAACTCTGTCCATCTTTGCTAATCTAAAAAATACCAAGCACTTGCTTTACCAAATGGATATGCGCATAAGACGTAAATTCTTTCTCTAAAATGTCTCTTCTTTGATTTCGTGTGGTTTTTGTGTAACTGTGCATCCAAGCGGGGGGAGAATATACTTATTTTCGTGATGGAATCGTGGGTGATGCTTCTAGCAGTTAGGAAGATGAAGTAATGGGAGATTAGTTTGCTAATATGAAGTGTCTGAAGTGTTTAGAACTAAAGTTTTTTTCTCCTCTGTGATTTCTGAAGTATTTTAACGGCTTATTAGGCTTTCTTTAGCTGTTCATCTGCTCTATAAGATTGTGGAAGATTGTGGAAGATTGACAAGGAGACTACTTAAGCAAGAAGTAGATCTAAGGTTTTTTGTATAGCTTAAAAACGTAAGAGTTGTCTGTGAGAGAGTGAGAGAGTTAGATATTGGTCAGTTGTGATTGTTTAAGTTGAAACAAGTCACTTAAATCTGATTAAACAAGAACTTTGTAAGTTTTCTTTACAAAATATCTAATAAAGATTTTTGAAGTATCTTGATATATCGATCACAAGTTCTATTCTTCAGAAGCCTCTCCTCGAGGTAGCGCTCCCGACCGTCAGACAGGGTAAGCCCGCGGGCCCGGAAGAGACGTCGCGACATGTGGGAGAAGCGGTCGGAAGCATTACAAATTAGTTTAGATGATCAAATCGATCATTGGTTACTTAAAAAGGGAAAATTATCATTTTTACCTAGAAAAAAAGATTCGGTGTAAAATTAAATTCATTAAACAAACTTTCATTATTTTTGTTGCAAATATATGCATTTTTAGTATCAATGAATATATATCAATATTGTTGAAATACTGTTGTGAAGATTTCCATTTGAATGTCACTTGTAAATAAAGAAGTCAAACTTAGGTGTAATTAAATGGTTGAACGTTTGTGGCTTTGAAAGTTGGAACAAACCAACAGCTTGCCGATTAATTTCCAGGTATGAAATAAGCAATTGGCAATATAATTTCCAAGAACTTACATATATAATATATGTAATTTTTTTTGATCTATTTGGGAATATAGGAACAACAAACAAGACAAAAACAAGCATAATCTATCTAATCTTGGATCTAGTTGCGTTGTACTTTGTTTTCTGACGGCTTTAAGAGCGTAGGGGCGGACTTATTTAGATAATTCCATTTAGGAGGGCTATTTTATCTATTCTTTACACGAGAAAGCTATTCTATTGTTCAAATTTAAGGTGGTATAGCAAGCCAGACGGTTTGATTTCTAGCTAAACGAGCTAAAAGGTTTGCCTTGACATTGGAACTTCGTGGAACGTATGATATCTTGAAAATTGGTAATGCATTCCTCTCCCGCTCAAACTCCTTCATTTCCGTTGTAAATTCTGGTCACTCAGTGGGATTATCAATCATACGAATAACATCTTGACTATCTTTGCTGAAGTCTTGAACTTCAGAATGGGCCGCCATACTTTGCATCTCCCAAATCAATGCTTCAAGCTCTGAGTGAAGAGGCGATATCTGTCGAATTTGGTTCTGAGAACCCAACCATGTACATTCTCCATTTGTACCATATAATGAACATCCCAACCACTATGTATATCCGACAGCTTCCAAGAGTCATCCACTATGCAAATCTTTTTCAAGCATATGACTTGTGTTTGTGTACTCTGCGTTTTCGAAACCATCTACAAATCACCTTCGTTTCCGGTCGCCCATGCCCACCATTTAAAAGTGGCATGACTAACAATATCAGGTGTCTCCCTTGTGATTCCTTGGAAAATTTTGTCGTTCCATGCTTTCCAAATAAACTAGAGTATCCAAAGGTAGGATTCGTGTCCCTCCATAATCGTAGAGTCGTCTCTTCAGAATAGATATATCATGTTGTTGTAGAAACTCGATGCTGGAAAACCCCTAGAATCATCAGGGAAGGAATCAAAGCCCATGCCTGAAGCGCTCGAGAACACTCGAAGAAAGCGTGAAAATGGTTTCCTCTGGAGCCTCACATTGTGACAATGATCAGCGCAATTATTCCCCTGTTCACTAGATTGTGAGTGACAGCAACATAGTCGTACAAAATTTGCCATATAAGATGACGAATCTTATGCGGAGCATAAAAAATCCACATGTGACTCTTTAGGACATTGAGGCTTGGTTCCAAATACCCATCTCCTCTGAATTCGCCCAAAGTTCCCGTGTGATCCTATAGCCAGATTTAACTGTGTACTGACCGAACATAGTATATTGCCAACAAAAATCATCCATATGGAATGATTTTGGTATAGGTAACTTCTAATGAGGGGAATATCCCATGGATCCATAAAATGTTCTAATTTTTGTAAATCCCATTGCTTAGAGTTCCGATCAATAAAATTACTCGGGACCATCAACGAATATACCAAGGGAAATCTCGCCCTTACCGTCCTAGCAGGTCTTGTGGGGATCACGAATCCTCCCATACTCTGGTAGTAAGACCATACAATATCTTCTTCCGTAACTTGTAAAGAAGCAAAGACATAGAAGCCATAAAACATTTCCACCCATAAGAAGGGCTATCCATCTCGAGCGCTCGGAATGGTGTATTATACTTATAGTACAGTTTGCATAGAACCCTTTCTAATAGTGAATGCGTATCAGAGAAGACGCCAAAATTATTTAGCCGAAAGGGCTAAATTAAACTCATGAAGAGTGCAAAAACCTAAAACCCCTTTCCTCTTTTCGAGCACATACTTTCTCCCATGTTACCCAGTGAATGCCTCTATGAGGAGGGTTTGTACTCCACCAATATCTTGCTATCGCATTTATTATCTTATCGCAAGTGTCAAGGGTAAGGAGAAAATTGGACATAATATACATCAGTAGGGGTAACGCTACTACTTTAATCAGAGTCTCCTTTCCTCCTTACATAACCACTTGGATGACCACATATTTACCCAGTTCTGCAAGCAGTCTCTAATGAAGGCAAAACCTTACATTTAGACCCGCTTAGATCTTCTGGAATACCTAGGTGGGTAACCAATCCTCCTTCATTTTGAATACCCATAATGTTCTTTAGATCCCGTTTGACATCATTAGAAACCTTTTTACCAAATATAATCGAGGATTTGTCCAGGATAACACACTTTCCCGAGGCTCTTCCATACAAATCTAAGATTTTCATTATCTCCAAACATTCTCGGGGCTCCGCCTTACAAAAAAGATACTATCGTCCGTAAACAGGAGGTGAGACACTGATGGACTAACTCGTGCTACTCTCATTTAAGTTATGCGTCTCTGCCACTTCGCCTCTTTTAGAAGGCAAACGAACACTTCCGTACATATTATGATGATAAAAGGAGTCAAAGGGTCTCCTTGTCGCAACCCTCTTCCTTGCTTAATATGGCAAATGTTGACAATTGATCAAGACTCGGTAGGATACTGATATGATGCATTGTATAATCCAATAGATCCATTTCTCCGCAAAAGCCATCTTCCGTATAAAGCCCTCTACGAAGTCCCATTCCACCCGATCATAGGCTTTGCTCATATCCGATTTAATAGCTATTCTTTTATATTTCCCTGGGGCTTTGTCCGTACTCCATGGAACATCTCCTAAGCAACCAAAATATTATTTGTGATCAGTCTCACAACGAAAAAGGCCGACTAGGTCTCAGATATGAGACTAGGTAAAAACCTCTTGAATCTTTGGCATAATAAGTTGGAAATTATCTTGTAACGCAAATTGCAGAGACTAATAAGATGAAATTCTGTCATTTCCTACGGTCTGTCCTTTTTAGGTATTCGAAAAACGTTTGTCTCATTTAAACCAGGTACAATGGTGCCCCCCGTCAAAAAATTATTAACCAGAAGGATAACATCTTGCTTCACAGTATCTCATAAATGTTGGTAGAATAGAGCTGCTATCCCATCAGGGCCAGGAGCTTTCTCAGGATTCATAGCAAACAACGCTCTGCGTACCTCCTATTATGTCATTGGCCTTGTTAGATTTTTATTCATTGCTTGGATAATCTTGTTTGGGATGAGACCTATGATCTCATCAATAACTAATTGTTCAGAGATCTGAAAAAAAAACCCTGTAAAGAACTTTGTGGCAAAAGCCACAATTTCTTCCTCTTTCTCTACCAAAACACCCTCATCATTCTTGAGTCGTACAATTCTGTTACGCGTCCTTCTCTATTTCGTTGTCGCATGGAAGGCTATCTTATCTAACCATAGTATAATAACTATGTTAATTTAATACCATCTAAATTAATAATAGTCCATTTAGGAGGACTATCTTATCTAACCCTAGTAAAATTACTATATTAATTAATTTAGTATTATCTATCTTAGAAACATTACTATGATATGAGATATTACACTAAATGTCATTACAATTAAAACCGATCAAAGTTTATTAAAGACATTTAGATCTTTTAGATTATTTGAATATTTCATTTTTGTTATCTTAAAATGTATACATTGTGATATTTTAGTTCGATATTTGGTTAGCAAGATATTATATGTGACTAAACTTTATAAAAACTATAAAATTAATAATGAAGGAAATTAAACTATAAAATGTTCATAAAATTTTGGAAAAATCCTATAAAATTTATAAAGATAATTTATATAAACTATAAATTTTAAGTTTAGACATCTGATACATTTTATAAAAATTGTAATTTATAATTTCTCGAAAATAAATAAAAATTGAATTGCCCCAAGAAAAAACTAAAAAATTTGTAAGTTAGTTAAAAAAAATTGCTTTTAGAATGTGGTTGATTTGAGATTATTTTTGCTCTCACCCTTCTTCAAGTATTTATAGATCCAAAGATGAGTTAGATGAATTTGGTAGGTGAACAACCTTCACCCACCTTCCACTTTACAGCCACCGTATTTGACATTTATGGCACCGTCTTTGTCACTGTCAAAACCGTCACGACACCACCGTCAATGGGATCTTCAACAATCTCCCACTTGAAGATTTGATTGAGAACCAATCCGATCTTCATACAATTCTTTCTACCTTGTCATTTCATGTTGCTTATGTTTCTATCAGGCCATAAGAGGATCGACACCAAATAAACTTGTCAGTATTGACTGCTTTCGTCATAAAATCTGCGACATTTTCTTTTATATGAATCTTATGCATATTCACAATGCCCTCTCCCACTTTCTCATGAACGAAGTGATAATAGACTCGTATATGTTTGGTTTTTGAATGAAAGGTTGGATTCTTCGCTAATGCACGACACTCTGCCTGTCATAAAACATAGAAATTTTATCTTGTTTGTGTATGAGTTCCTCCATTACCATTTTCAACCACATCTCTTGATGTAATCCTAGGGGATCAGGATCAGACTCCTAAGATCGTCACTTCACCGTTGGTTTCTTGAGAGCTGGTGCAGAAGACTTTGGATTGAAAAGGGAGTGAAATAGAGATGATTCGAAGGTAGAGTGGATTGTGATCGATGGAGTGTTGCGAAACTTCCGAGAATTATGGAATACTCTTGGACTTTCAATCTCGGATCAGAGACGACACAACCTTTTTATGAAGTGCCTCTGATACCCCTTGATGTGATCCTGGGAGATTAGGATCAGACTCCTAAGACCGTCACTTCGTTGTTGGTTGCTGGAGAGATTGTGAAGAAGACTTGGACAATGGAATGGGTAAGAATGGTGATGAAATAGTGAAAATGGTGATGAAATAGTGAGAATGGAGAATCAAATGGTGGAATGAAGTGAAACTTCCGAGAGTTGTGAGAGACTCTTGGACTTTCGGACTCAAATCAGAGACGACACCGACTCTTCTCAAGGGATGGATTGATTGACGCCACAAAAGGTTGCGAAAAAGCCTTTTGATAAGTCGTAAGAGATCGAATTTCGACACACGAAAATTTATCAATGATCCAAAGTTTAGAAGAAAGATTTTGATAAAAAAGTTGAATGTTTTACAAATGAAGAGAGGTGCTCCTTATATAGAAAAAAAGTTAGGTAGGTGGCACCCTCATTAAATGAAAATCATTAAAAAAAACTACAATTTTCAAGAAGACAACTAATTTTCCATGCATTGGGCGGCCACTTTATTATTCTTCTTGAGTCTTTGATTTCGTGGGCCCTTTGTCATTAATGGGCTCGGGAAATAGTGTCGGGACTTTTCTTGTTAAAAACCTTTCACGGAAAACTCGGTGGTAGAAAACCAAGAGAAGGAAAAAATAGTGCAAGACCCGACACCTCTATTAATGACGGCTTTCGGAGGCTTGGATCACGATCAATGTGATCGGATAAGCATTCTCTAAGCGGCCCAGATCCTATCAGATAAATGCTTGGACGGCATGATTGAGCCGTTGAGTCTTTCTTTGGGTCATGGGACCGAATGATTTGCGCAAGGCTTCATCTTGATTCAGTTGCTCCTCAGCTACAAGCTGCTCCTCGAGTTTAAGCTCCTTGGGTTCTAGCTGCTCCGAGACCTCACGGTCCATGATCACATCATCGCCTCTTTACTAGCTTGTGTAGCTGCTATATATTCTGCTTCGGTTGTTGACGTAGCCACAACTGACTACGGTTTTGAAACCCAGCTTATAGCTCCGCTAGCAAGTGCAAACACGTATTCGATTGTGGATTTTCTTTTATCGAAATCGCCTGCATAATTGATGTTATCATATTTTGCATGAAATAGCTTAGCATTTACTAGAGATTTCCTTGCATTCTAAGGTCTTTAGAATGTTTTAAGCCGTCTTTCAAGTCTAGATTAGGAAAGTTCATATAGGAGTCTTAGGTGTTGCATTTGTGCATTCTTCTCCTCCTTTCTACCCCATTTCAGATCACCTTGTAGACCAATAGATGGACCAAGGGACTCGGAAGCAAAGAGCGGTAAGCTCTAGCAACTAAAAGAGAGTTTGGCGGTTGAAGCCTCTCTGGCTGGCGGTCTGCACCAGCAATCTAGACTGCCAACCACCTCCAGATCAGAGCTGGCGGTTGAAGCCTCTCTGGCTGGCGGTCTGCACCAGGCCTCTGGACCGCCAGCCAAGCTTCAGGACAAGTCTGGTGGTTTGAGCCTCTCTGGCTGGCGGTCTGCACCGCATTCCTGGACCGCCTGCAGTTCGTATTTCAGCTAAAATCATGGGTTTGACCCGGTTTGTTTCGGGTCAACCCGACCCAACTTCTTAAACTCTATAAATACAACTTCTAAAACTCTAAAAACCCTAAGCTTTCATTTTTCTAGAGAACCTTATATGTGTTTTGGATTCAAGAGAGAAATCTCTTGTTTTGATTGAAAGTTTTCATCTTTATCTTTTTTTCTTCTTTCTCAATGATTGCTATTGGCTTTGCTTTAGATTCCATTAGTTTCTCAAGCATGTCTAGTGAGTAGTGATCAAATGTAAGCATGGGTTAGGTTGATCAAGCTAGATGTAGGTGTTATTAGTGATGCTAGAGATTGGGTTATTATAATTTCACATGATTTAGGGATGCTTAAAGCTAGATTTGAAGTGATCAATCAAATCCTAGATCTCAAGGCTTTCACATCCGGAAGGTGTTTGATGAAATGCCTAAGAGAATCTAAATCATGCTTAGCATTCTTAGCCTATGAGAGTAGATGGTTAAGGNTAGTTGATTAAGGTGCTAAGTAGGCTCTTTGGCTTGTGTTTAATGATTAACAAATGCTTGATCACTTTCGAGAGATTGAATTGATTTAGGAATTGTTGAATGGATTAGGACCATGAGAGTGGACTAGTTGATCCTTTGCCTTGCCTTTGATATGAGTTTCATTATCCCAATTCTTGCATTAAATAGTATTTAGGTCACTTGATCATAAGCCTAACTCATTGCTTGCATGTTTTTATTCCTTGAACCTCGTTTAGTTTATTCCTTTTTGCTTTGGTAGTTAAATTGAAAACTAGAACCATTTACTCTTGTTAAGCTTAAATCATGAAACTCTTGATAAGATTGATTGCGTGAATAGTTGCTCCTCATGGATTCAATACCCATTACTACAACAACTAGCCTTGCACTTGAGGCATAGAGTTGAGTTTGGGAGTAAACTCGATTGAGAAACAAATTCTCACATCAAGTTTTTGGCGCCGTTGTCGGGGAGCAACAATATTAGCCATTTAATCTACTTGTGTTTCATCCTTTTAAGTTACTAAACCTTGCTTTTGTGTTTGCCATTATCTATTAGGTGTATGAACCTACGAAGCCGAGGTCCAACCAACCTAGCTCCGTACGTCGAAGACATTCAACGATTGGCAAGGGAAAATATAAGAGCAAGACAAGAAAAAGAAAGACTTGAGCATCTAGAGCGCTTGGAGATGGAGAATCCTCGAAATGTTGATGAAGACAATGAGGCTCAAGGTATCGGGTTTCGTCATCGTGAGCACCATAGACTCCAACCAAATGCATGCAAAAGACCGCGAAAATTTGGAATGATATAACAAGCTTCAAACAAGGGTATAATGAATCATTTTATGAAGCTTGAGAACGTTTGAAATCCTATATCCGGTCTTGCCCTCATCACAGTGTAGCTAAGGACGCTTTACTAGGTATTTTCCATAGAGGTTGTTTGGAAAAATATCGGAATTCACTTGACACGGCAAGCAAGGGAAGCTTTGCCAACTTGAGCATGGAGGAAGGAGAAGAGCTCATAGAGAACTTGGCTCAAAGCGACCAAATTTATGGTCGCGACAAGGATGGGAGCTATAGAGATGATTCTCGGTTGCAAGAATTGAATGATAAGATTGATAGGCTTACCAAGATGAACCAAAGATCCATGAATGTAGTGGAAAACATAGAAGAAGGAAAGGGAGATGGTGATGACTAAGAAATTGGGAGCCAAGAAGACCTTTGCTACATTCAAGGAGGCTACTATTCGAAGCCTTACAACCCTCCGTTTAAATATTGAATCTATAACCTTTCCTACCGAAACCAAGATGTTGTTAACCCATCAGATCAAAGTTACCCGATGCAAAAGGATAGGCCACAAGGACAAGCCCCAAGCAATTTTCCTCCAAAGGGACCTTTCAAGTTTCTCTCCAACTCGGGAAACTCATCTACTCAACCCCCAAGAGAGGATGAGACCACAACCCTTTTGAAACAAGTCTTGGAAGGGCAAAACAAGGCCGCTTTTGATCTTAATAAAAAGATGGGAGATGTGAATCAAAAGATTGACGGGGTTGGTGTGATCTAAACAAAAAGGTTGAGAATCTAGCCACCCACATGAAAACTCTAGACAACCAAGTTGCCCAAATTGCTAGTTCTTCCAAGAACAATGGTAAAGGAATCCTCCCGGGTAAACCTGAAGCAAATCTAAAAGACTTTTGCAACATGGTCTTTGAGAATGCCGCATTGGACCATTGTCATGAGGATGTGGTTAGTGAATTTAAAAAGCTCCTTGGGTGTAAGGTTGATAATGATTGTAATATCCGTTATCAAGAAAATGATGTGCTATTCCAAGAGGTTGAGGTTGAAAGTGTTGATGAGATAATGGTCGTTGCCCAATCCAATCCACAAGAGGCGACAACTACCCTTGTGTCATGAATCTTTGAGAAAGCCAAAAAGAGAAGTCGAGGAAGCTTTTGGTGATAAGGTTACAACTAAGGAGAAGAAGCATGTACTAGAGTTTCCCAAGGAGGTGGAACCTTATAAGCCGGTTCTTCCCTATCTCCAACGATTCATTAAGCAAAAAAATCAAGGAGTAATTCGATCTTCCGGTACACAAGGTGGATATTGTGTCTTCCGGTTTAAGGGAACTAGCTACAAGAATCCCAAAACTCAAGGCTAGAATAGAGGAGTATGAGCTAAGGAAGAAAAGCCTTGAGGAGCTAGCTAGAAAGCATGGAGTGCTACCCCCTCTACCCAAGGTGAAAGTTCTTGAGAAAGTGGTGAAACCCGGGAAGTTTGTGATACCGTGTTTATTGGAAGAGGTATTTAAGGAAGAATCTTTATTAGAAACGGGAGCGAGCGTCAATGTGATTTCATCCAAAATGATCATCAATTTTGGGATCAAAGAGGCAATCAAGCCCACATGTCTTATAACTCTGGGAGACTCATTCGTCAAGAAACCCATAGGGAAGCTCGAAAGTTATCCTTTGAGGGTTGGAAATTGCATAGTCCCCACGGATTTCGTTGTTGTCAAGATATCGGGTGCGGGTAAGTTTTCTATGCTACTAGGAACATCGTTTCTTGAAACCGTTGGGGCGAGGATCGACTTTAAAAGGAAGGAAGTTATTCTTTCAAACATTGACCCCAAAGTATCCTACAAGATGCACGAGATGAGATTTGTGGTACTTTGACTTCAAGAGACTTTCAAGAGGTTGGAGGAATAGAGGAAGAACTTCTTGATCTAAGTGATAGTTTGTTTGTCTAAGAAGTGACAAGGAATCAAGAGCCACCGGAAGAATTCGACTTGTTCTAGGATTTCAAGAAGCTATTTGGGTATGATGATGTTGAGGAGTGCCCAAGGGAAATTCCAATGGGAAATTCGAAGGAAACAAAAATAGTGCCTTCCATATGGCTTATTCCTATGGACATCAAAGGCGATGTGGTGGAATATAAAGTGAAGTGTAAGGGAATGCCGAAGCCATTCTCGAGGGCAAGAACAAAACTTCCTCAGTGGGTTCTAGACAAGAGCTTGAAGTACAAGATGGAAATGGCTTGTAGGGTGATCAATCTCGAGATGTATAACAAGGAAGACAAAAACACCAAGAAGGCCCCTTCCACCACAAACTAATCAAGAAAGGAAGCATCGTCAAGCTTAGTGACATTAAACAAGCGCACTTGGGAGGCATTCCCATGGTATCCTTGTACATATTTTCAAGTATCTAGTCCTTAAGTAACTTAGGTTTGGGTTGATTTTTATAGTTACAGGTGCTAAGGAGCAAAATTTGGGAGAAAGGCATGACTTGAGCAACCCCGGCGGTTAAGGATCCTCTGCCTGGCGGTCCACACCAAGCATCTAGACCGCCAGCTCCTCCCAACTCGCTTCCGGCGGTTAAGGGCCTTCTGGCTGGCGGTCTGCACCGCCTTTCCAGACCGCCAGCCGCCAGGTAAGTTCCCAAAAATCACTTTTTCTTCTTCTTAAACTCACTTCATCTCTCTCTCTCCTCATTTGTGCGAACTCCATTGAAGAAAACACAAAATTTTCACTTCCTCTCCCCTTCCAAAACCAAAATCTTTGAATTTTCTCCTTTTAAATTCAAAAACTTCACATCCTTTTGCTTAATTGCTGCTTTATTTTCATCCTACATTCAATTCCTCTCAAGGACAAAGGTAATCTCTCATCACTCTGTATTACTCAATCTATAGCATCTTGAGATTTTGGTGACTCCAAGCTTGTAACTTCTATTGCTTGAGATCATTTGAGCTTGGGTAAATGTTTCTTTTCACCATAACTTCATAGATTGTGTTGAGATTGTTGAAATTTTAGATTTCAAAGTTAGGGTTCTTGAAGATTTTGCTAAAAAAATGAAATTTAGGGAAACTTGAAGATTGTGGTTGCAATAGGTGTTTAAGGGTTTGCTAACTTGTTTTGAATTTGTTAAGAGGTTTATTTAAATTTCTTCATGAACATTGTTTGTTGATTGTCGTTTCATGGTAAAATTTTCGATTTTTGACTTTTCGATTTTGGAGTATTATTCCTTGATACCTTAAGAAATGGGTTGAGTCAATCTTGATGGTGGCAATGGATAATGATTCTTGACAAGTTGATGAGCTACGCTCTTAGAGCACTTCTCTCTAGCACCATCATCTTACATACATCTTTAGGCTCAATTGCTTTTGACCCTTATAGGTACAATGGCAAACTATGAGCATACTCAACAAAGCTATGCCTCTTACCAAGCAAATTGGGGACAAGCAAATTCCTCAAGGAAAGGAAAGAGAATTGAGGGAACCACGTTATTGGGGTGGACAAGTGATGAGATAGTGCGCTTAACCGAGCTTCGTCAACTCGATTTCCACCCCACGTGATTCGCAAATGAAGAAGTAATGCGAAGGATGGGAATTTATTAGCAAGTTGACGGGTTGCTAGATAAGATGAGCGTCCAGATTTTTTTTGACAATGGATGAAGCAACGTATCCGGAGCTCCCCGACAATTCCTCGCCACCGTGACCTATGAAGAAGAAGAAGAAGAAGGGGAAAGTGGGAGGATCTATTTTCAAATTGGGCCAAATAGATACTCTTGGACGTTCAACCGGTTTTGTGAAATGTATGGTTTCCCAAGGATGAGAAAGTTGAGTGTACCCCCGGAATTCCACCAACTATCCTTTCTTTGGAGGAATATCGCAACCGATGAAGACTACGATCTCCTAATCGCCAAGATGTCCACAATCAAGAACCCCACAATCCGCTATGCCATGAGGTTACTTGGTAACACCATGTTCGCGAGAGCACACCCTGGGTTGTCAAACCCGATGGAAATGGGTATTCTTTACAAAGCGATAGGATATAAGCTTCACGACCATGTTGGTAGAGCTATTTCGTTCTCCGGTTTTGAAATGTGCCAAGGATCCGCCTTCTTATTGCACCTCATGAGCATTTAGGCGAGCCTTGATCGATATGGACAAGAAGGAATACACATCGGTGGCATGCTCACTCCACTCTTCCGTTATGCCTCAATCAACTTCAACTTCTATGAAGAGCTTACGGAGAGACTATACATGGATGAGGCATATCTATTGAGGATAAGGACATTGACGGGTCGTTACAACGAGCATTCACTCATGTACGCTTTTACAAGTGACGACGGCATACCTCTTTGTTGCTTCCTATCCAATAGCCGCTTCACACACACGGAGACTAACGATGGCATCCAATTACGCCTCTCTAAGAAGTTCTACTTCAAGGTTCCGAGACCACAAGCTTACAACCCCTCCGAATGGTGATTCAAGGTACCTTTCCTTCCATTGTAAATACCATTTCTCCTTTTATTTTCTCTTATTTGATTTGTGGTTTGGTCTCCTTCGTCAGATTCTATTCATTCACCGGGACGGTGATGAGTAAGTCCGGGGGAGGAGAATGGTTGCTAATCATCATTTTAGTTGTTTTGTCTTGTTTTTCACTTCTTTGAGTCTCATATAATCTAGGATTACATTGTTAATAGTTATGGCATAGAAAAACCAAAAAATCGAAAATTTTGAAAATTTTGCAAAAAAGAAGAAGCATATAGTTGCACTTCTCATATGTATGATATTAGGATTGAGTCTTAGAGCATTTAGGATGCATTTGCATAGGGGAACAATGATTGAATCGCCTTGTTAATGGCAAATGCTTAGGAAACCAATCAAAACCCTTGTTAAATGTATCAAGTAGCCTAAGTCAAACCGAAAAATGGAAAATCCATGCTCGGAACTCTCGAATTAAATTGTTTGCGTCTAACTTTGATCTTGCATGATTTGATTTCAATCCTATTGAACTTAAACTTGAATAAACTTTGAAACTAATCTTGCTTATGGACTTGAAATGCATTAACCATGGATAAACACATTGATATTTTGATTGGCTTATCCCTTTTTACCACTCTTAACCGATCCAAGTAGCCATTCTCATTTTAAGAATGGTTCCTCACCCTTAACCAAAGCCTTTCTTTCAAGCCCCCATTGTTCTTATATGAGTGAGGTCTCCTTTTTGTGCTTTCATATGTAAAATCCCGAGAGTATTGGGACGACAAAGGTGACCCTCCTTAGAACTAGCCTCGCTTTAAGGCTAGCTTAGATAGGATGGGGATCAATTCGAGTGCCTATACTTGATGATCATGGGTTTGGGAAGGTGAGTAAACTTCAAAGAGGATCAACGATAAAAGTCTAAGGAAAGAAAGAATGAAAGGATGTTTAGAACTCTAAGGGTAGAAAAATCTAAAAAGGGGACAAAAAGAAAGCTATCTTTGAGTTTGTAATGAGAAGAAAAGAAAATGAGATCCTAGGCTAAAAAGAGAAATAATCAAGATGTCTAAAAGACTAGAAAAAGAAGGATCAAGGAAAAGAAATAAGAAAGATTAAAGAGCTTTAGCCATGAAAAGAAAAGAAACCCTTAGAGCTTATAATCAAAGGAACTAAAAGAAGTTGATCATTGTAGTGATTGGTGTGTTTTTGGGTGATTAAGAAGGCTAGAATTAGAGAGTCTACTTGGGAATGGAAATGATTTAGAGAAGGCAAATCTTTGTACATGCCAATTGTCCTAGTCTCCCTCGATTTTACTACTTGACAAGTAATTTTTCATTGAGAGAAACCACATTAAACACTAGAACAAGCCTCTTAAAAATGATCAAAAGCCTTTTTCTTCCTAGAAAAATGGTATTTGATTTCTTGTCCATAGGTGAGATTTCACATGAATCGTTAAATGAATGTTAAAGGATTGTTTGATAAGATTGTTTGGGACGAGCTAGGCGTAGACTACCTAGTCGACTTGGGATGAGTATGGCGAAGTACGAGAGAGTAGGTTTGGATTTTGCTATTTGATACATCTCTCTAAGGATCTTGATTGGGTATTCTTTGCATAATCCTTAGGCAATGAGTTCCCCGCCTTCAAACCTCTTTTCCGGGCTTAGATTTTGCTTCATTGCTTGAGGACAAATAAGATTCTAGTCCGGGGGAGTTGATGTTATCATATTTTGCATGAAATAGCTTAGCATTTACTAGATATTTCCTTGCATTCTAAGGTCTTTTAGGATGTTTTAAGCCGTCTTTCGAGTCTAGATTAGGAAAGTTCATATATGAGTCTTAGGTGTTGCATTTGTGCACAGTTCTCCTCCTTTCTACCCCATTTCAGGTCACCTTGAAGACCAATAGATGAACCAAGGGACTCGGAAGGAAAGAACGGGAAGCGCTAGCACCTAAAAGAGAGTCTGGCGGTTGAAGCCTCTCTGGCTGGCGGTCTGCAACAACAATCTAGACCGCCAGCCACCTCCAGATCAGAGCTAGCGGTTGAAGCCTCTCTGGCTGGCGATCTGCACCACGCCTCTAGACTGCTAGCCAAGCTTCAGGACAAGTCTGGCGGTTTGAGCCTCTCTGGCTGGCAGTCTGCACCGCATTCCTGGACCGCCAGCAGCTCGTATTTCAGCTAAAATCATGGGTTTGACCCGGTTTGTCCCGAGTCAACCCAACCGAACTTCTTAAACTCTATAAATACAACTTCTAAAACTCTAAAAACCCTAAGCTTTCATTTTTCTAGAGAACCTTGTATGTGTTTTGGATTCAAGAGAGAAATCTCTTGTTTTGATTGAAAGTTTTCATCTTTATCTTCTTTTCTTCTTTCTCAATGATTGCTATTGGCTTTGTAGTGATCAAATGTAAGCATGAGTTAAGTTGATCAAGCTAGATCTAGGTGTTATTAATGATGCTAGAGATTGGGTTATTATAGTTTCACATGATTTAGGGATGCTTAAAGCTAGATTTGAAGTGATCAATCAAATCCTAGATCTCAAAGCTTTCACACCTTATGATGCATACGGTACTCGAGACATTTCCATCCTTTTTTCTTCACTGCTAGGACTGATAATGGAGGTTAACTTGAAATTAATAGGAAGTGGGGGTAGAGATTGGCTTATAATCTTGCATGTTGAACCTCCGCAAGATTTTCTTCAAATAATTTTTCTGTGAAAGCCAAATCTTCCTATTATTTCTGTCTCGGTGAATTTGCATCCCCAGAATCTTATTTGTTGGTTTCAAGTCCTTCATCTCAAACCCCCTTGCAAATTGTTCCTTCAATCATTTATACGATCATTGTTGGGACATGCTATCGACATGTCGTCTACATACAACAACAAAGTAATGAATTCTCTTTTACCAAATCTCTTAAAATATGCACAAGATTCTGCATTAAGTCTGCTGAATCCAAGGCTCATAATGAAGGAAATAGATCTCTTGTACCAACACCTTCGCGCCTGCTTTAGACCGTACAGAGATTTTTCAACATGCAAACCATGTTCTCCTTTTCTTTTACTGAAAAACCTTCTGGTTTGAGCATATAAATTTCTTTCTCAAGATCTTATGAAGAAAAGTTATCTTCACATCTAATTGCTCTAGATATAAGTCAAATGTAGCACACGTCCCCAATAGTATTCAAACTGTTGTAAGTCAAACTATAGGTGAAAAAACTTCGTTGAAGTCAATGCCTTTTTTCTGAGCATATCCTTTCATCGCCAATCTTGAACGATAACGCTCCAACTTGGTCATCACCATTTCTTTTCCAATGGCTTTTCTTCCATGCGGTAGGGATACAAGATCTCAAGTTTTAGTTTTATGTACAACTTCAATTTCTTCCTGCATTGCTACCATCCATTGAGATTCATCTGAACTGTTCATTGCTTCTTGGAGATCTGATGGCTCTCCTTCCTCAGTTAGAAGACAATATGCAACATTGTAGCTCATATCATAATATAGGTGCCAAGTTGGTGTTGTTCTTACACGCTTTCCTTTACCAAGTTCTTCATTTAACTAGGTAGGTTCTTCTTCCTCTTGTTCAGGTGTTGCTTCAGAAGAATTCTCCTCATCAACTTGTACAGCTACAGTCTCTGACATTTCTTTTGAACTGTTATTTTCTTCTTCGATCTTTTTATCTTCTGTGAAGATAACATTCCTACTAATTATAACTTTGTGGGAAGTGGGGTCCCACAGGCGATACCCCTTTACTCCATCAGCATAGCCCAAGAACAAGAAGCATTTTCTAGACTTTGGATCTAATTTTATAGTTTCTTGGGTATTGTACATCACGTACACTGGACTCCCAAATATATGAAGGTCGGAATAGTTTACTAACTTTCCTCTCCACATCTCCATTGGTGTTTTCAAATCAATTGCAATTGATGGCAACCGATTTATCACATAACAGGCGATTTTGACTATTTCTGACCAGAAATTCTTTTGTAAGTTTGTAGCTCCTAACATAGCTCTTGTTCTTTCTAACAATCCTGTTCATCTGCTCTGCCACTCTATTTTGTTGAGGAGTGTATGACGTAGTGAACTGCCTTTTGATGCCTTCTTCTTTACAGAATTTGTTAAAGCCATCACTTGTATATTCACCTTCATTATCTGACCTCAAACACTTGATCATCTTCTTAGATTCAAGTTCCACTCGTGCTTTGAAAACATTGAAAACTGAGAACACATCTCCCTTACTTTTGATAGGGAACGCCCAACATCTCCTGGAGTAGTCATCGATGAAGGACACAAAGTACTTCACTCCTCCTAGTGATATAACTGGTGCTTGCCACACATCAGAGTAAACCAATTATAGAATAATTTCACTTTTAGAATTTGATGTACTAAACTTCAACCGATGCTGCTTGCTTGTTACACAATACTCACAAAAGGGTAGCGATGCTTTTGTGAGACATGGAAGTATCTTCTTCTCTGCAAGAATTTTCATGCCTTGTTCAAACATATGCCCAAATTTCTGATGCTACAACGATGTAACTTTCTCACTGGGACTGCTTGAAGAAACATATGCTTCTGCTTCTGGCACAGTTTCTCCTTTTAACATTTATAACTTTGCAACTATCTTTTCTCCTTTCATAAGCAGTAGTGTTTCTCTGATTACTTTTAGAGTTCCATTTTCAACTTCAACTTTGCAGCCGAGATCATCAAGTTGCCTCACAGACAACAAATTATTTTCAGGCCTTCCACATGCTGCACCTCATGAATAGTAAATACTATACCATCATACATATTCATTTTAATGAATCAAATGCCAACAATCTTTAGTTCATGATCATTGCAACTGAACACATATCCTCCTGAGAGAGGTTCGTATTGATGGAACTATTCTCTTTTAGAGGTCATATAATGCGTAGCTTATTTTTCAGGCCTTCCACATGTCACAACTCATGAATAGTACATACTATACCATCATTCATATTCATTTTAATGGATCTAGTGCCAACAATCTTTAGTTCATGATCATTGCAACTGAACACAAATCCTCCTGAGAGAGGTTCGTATTGGTGGAACTATTCTCTTTTAGAGGTCATATGATATGTAGCTCCTGAGTCGAACAACCATACATCAGCAAACCTTCTTCCATTTTCACTTGAAATTGCGCTTCACAACACACAACTACTCCATTATCTAAATTTTTTGCTACATTTCCTTGAGGTTTGAAATTTTTTAAATCCCAACAATCTTTCTTTAAGTGATCCTTCTTGACACAATGGTAGCACTTAAAAGTCTTCTTACTTCTTTGTTGTGGTCCACCATGTTTGTGACTCCCACTTGAGTCATGCTCCATTGATCTCCCTTTATCACCGTCAATGCCTCTACTTGTGAAGTTTCTCGTCTGTTTTCTTTGCTTTTGCACTGGCTTTCTTCATCTAGAATCGCACATGCAATATCATCAAAGACTAGATTGTCGGTCGAGACATTGTTGGTTAAGTTGATGATGAGTTGATCATATGAATCTAGGAGACTTTGAAGTGGAAGCTCAACACGTTCCTGTGATTCTACTTTATAAATCAGCGAAGTGAATTGAGAAAATAAAGTATTCGAGACGTTGATGTACTCCGTCACTAAAGTGGATTCCGCCATCCGAAGAGTATACGACTTCCTCTTAAGAAAAATTTTATTGTGCAATGATTTGGCCTCGGACAATTTTGTAAGGTGATCCCAAATCTCCTTTGCAGTCTTATACTCCTCTATGCTTGACAACGCTCCATCTGCTAGTGTCAGATAAAGATTTGCAATAGCATTTCGTCCATCTCATTCCACTTATCATCATTCGTGAATGTAGTCGAACTTTCAGCAATAGCCGCTAAACAACCATCTTTCCTCAAAATAGCTTTTATCTTCAACTTCCTTAGCGCAAAATTACTGCCATTGAATTTTTCAATCTCAAATTTTGCCGTCATTACTTCTTCCAGAAATTGATATGATACCACTTGTTGTGAAACCGAACCGAAAAGGGCAGAGTCACAACTAATAATTTGAAAAATAATGTAATGAGTGAACACCAGATTTTATGTGGAAAATCTCAAAAGGGTAAAAACCAGGGACAAGATAGAAGAATTTATTATGAGGAAAATAATAAAATTACAACCTCTAAATTATAACGAAGAAGCGCAAGCAAACAACTGAGCACGAGGATCGCGTACTCTTTTCCATGATTTTAGTTTTGTAGATTCTGATCCTCCGAATTGGCCTCCTAATTTGGGGATGAACTCTTGATTAATGTGTGGTTGACAACAAAAAATTTAACGAAGAAAGTAATTAATTTATCTCTCGTTATAATCAAAGAAATAACCAAACTCTAAATCTTTTCTCTCACCCGATTTCAAATACACTAAAAATTTAAACGGAGAAAATTATCTAACGGAAGAATTTTTTCTTTTTGTTCACGTTCTCTCTCATGCTTTTCTTCTTATTCTTCTTCTTATGATTTTAGAATGTGGTTGATTTGTGATGATTTTTTGCTCTCACACTTCTTCAATATTCAAAGATGAGTTTGGTGAATTTGATAGGTGAATAACTTTTATTACTTTCCATTTTACGACCACTGTTATTGACACTAGGGATATCCCCGCGCTACGCGCGGAACTTTCCTCAAATTTTATTACTATTTTGACTATAAATTTTTAAAATGTTAATCTGATATTTAAATGCAATATTTAAATCACTGTATATTTTAATTGTTATATTATCACTTTAAAATCAATAGGTGTGAGATTTTATAGTTTAACTTTAAAACCTAAATTGATCTTATGATTATCATCGGACCCGTTAATTTGTATATTTATATTTCTTTTAAAAATGTTGTATAATGCTGATATTATTTAGATTTTTTTACTTGATTATGTTAAATGATTTTTTCTTTTTTTGTTCGCTTGAATATATATATATATATATAAATTGAATTTAATCTCCTATATATTATTTGAGAAGTATTTTAAGTGAATTATGTTTACTTGTCAGCTTCTTACACCCTTCACATTAAATTGTTATAAATTTTTTGATCAACAATTTTCTATATTTTCTTTCCAAAAAATATTAAGTTATTAACTTCACCACTTTAAATTGTTACACATTTAAAAAATTTTACAATATTCATAAGATATAATAATATTTTCTTTTATCAATACCTAAAAACATAATACCCAAATGATTTAAAAAAATTAATTCAACAACGAAGATATATTATCGACACCTAACAATCAATACTCGTATGATATATTTTCCAACATTTTCAAACTAAGTAGGGAAATAATATTTTACCATAAGATTTATGAGTTCTATACATGAAAAATATTTTAACACATGTATGAGACTTTTAAAACGACATGACGTCTAGGAGTTAAAACTATAGAGCGTTGAAAGGTGATGTGACATAAAGAGAGGAGTTTTGGATGGAGGCTTAAGTGAACACCCTTAGAAACCACAATTAACTCCTTTTAATTAGTCATTAGATTTACGGTACTTTCTTTGTCATTGTCCAAACCGTCACGGCACTCAACGATATTCAACAATTTCAATTAGAAATTTAGACGAAACTATATTCTTTTATTTAGTAGGGCAAACTATACTCTTTTATCTGGAATACGGAAAATATGAGTGGATATATTTCATGGGATCTCCCATACAATAATACTACCTTTTAAATACTTCAGAAAATCATTTACAAAAAAACTTCAGAAAATGTCTGAAATGGGATACGTTCATTAACCTTTAAAGTTGTTCTGTTACTAGTATTTTATTACTCAAACATAAAAGATATAATATGTTGTTGATATGAGAGAAGCGTGATATAAAGAAAAGACGAATGCAGGTGANGGAGGGAAAAAAAAAAAAAAAAAAAAAAAGAAAAGACGAATGCAATATAATTTAAGAGGAGCTGAGACACGTGGCTACAAGAGGAGTGAGACTGGTAGGTGGGAGAGACTTGTGTGATGTGGTAGGTGGCGTTGAAGGGTGCCCTTAGCCTTGCATTAAAAATTATAATGCTTTGCCGCGCTGTTTTATATTTATAATTTTGTTCTTTATAATTTTCAAAAACAAAATATGAGCTTTTTTGTTAAAAAATTTTCTATTGAAATTGCGAAGAGTTACAAAACTATTATAACCGAATATAACTAGAATAGAGTAGTCGGAAAAACTAGAGGATAAAAAACTAAACAAGGTTAGAATAAACCAAAAAGATAAAACTGATCGTAGAAATTCTTATAGTCTCAATCAATTGCATCGAACATTACGGAACAAAGATAAGAATAATGATTTACACAAGTATTCTTTTGCACTAAAGTTGGACTCCATAAACACAGGCAACAAAAGTAGTTTGGCAGCGGTAACAGACAACAACAACAACAGCGCAGGAGACCACGACGGCGTACGGAAGAACTCAGACCGTGACACCTGTAGAGACCGTAAAACCGGATATAGTAGAAAACGATTTGTAAAACGTTTATATGTAAAGAAAGACACGGAGTCGAGTGTTACCTCTTTCCTTAATCCTTAAAATCGCCCGTAGTAAGACGGTTTACCGCGAATTAGGATCCCAGGATACAACCGTGTGCGTCTCCGTTAAGCTTTACTCTTGAACGAAGCATGTCGAACGTCAGTTCTTGCGTTGCTCTCGAGACAAAGAATATGCAGGAGATTTTAGCAGTGTAACGTTTATGTGTTTCCGCGATGTATTAGAAATGAGAGGGAGTCCATGTTTATATAGAGATGAGGTGGTGCGAGTGAATGGCTGCAACCATCGAACCAACACATCCCTTGGACATGCACCAGTTCAGGCTGCAGTTGCTGGATGCTTCTGGACTTGGGGCAAAGGAAAAAAAATAAGATAGGCCCATGAGGAATGGACCAAGCCCAACGCCACTGAACCAGCCTCACGCGCGTCCGCGCACACACACACGCGCGCCGCCGTCCGTCCGGCCGGCCGAGCCGAGCCGCGCCGCGTGCGTGGTCCCCCCACTCTCCATACCCTTTGTAACACTTTGGAACATGGAAGAAGTGTTCCTA
>OVAN01001843.1:0-37537 GCA_900406275.1 Anastatica hierochuntica | reverse complement strand
GGATTTGGTGTGCTTAATGCTAGGTTTTAGAGTAGCTAACTAACATCTAGATTTGTATACATTTCTCGCCTGAGAGGTGTTCGATGAAATGTCTAGCAGAACCAAATAGTTGCCATTTCAATCTAGCCAATGAGAGTTGTTTTCTAGATTTATTAGTGACTATATGGGCTTGCTCTTAATGATTCCTAATCGATTTATCATTTGCAACAAACGAGAGTTGAGCGAATGCGATTGATAAGGTAATGGCTTATTGCCATGAGAGAGGATTAGGCTAGCATTGCCTTTGGTTGTGAATTTTTGCTCAATAGCTTGATCTAACACTTCTATTGCTATCTTACTAAGTGGATCCCTCGGTCCATCATTTTAGTTTATAGTTTATATTTCAAGTTTGCACCTTTATGTTTATATTTGCTTTATTTATTTACGTTTATTGCCTTTAATTAAGTTGTTTTCTTTCTTGCTTCGCTTTTGTTTATTAGATTACTAAAAAACCCAAAACAAACTCCAAACTTCCTTATTTGCTTAGATTATGCTTGAATGTGTATTCCTAATGCTTAAATCTATCTAGCTAAGTAAGTTGCTCTTTATGGTTCGACCCCCAAGTACTACAATGACATATCCATGCACTTGCGGATTGTGTTATTGTTAGGATACAGGCTTATAAATTTAAAGCTTCGTTGTTCATTTTCTAGCGACCCAACAAGTTTTTGGCGCTGTTGTAGGGAGCACGATTGCTAGTTTAAGATTTTCTTTGAGATTTCATTTAAGTTTGAGTCTAAGCTTTACTTTTTAAGTAATTTAACTATTTTCTTTTTCTTTTTGTTTTTGCTTTGTTGCAAGGATGATGAATCACCTATTTAAAGAAGAAGTTGGCGGAATGGTAGCATATGAGGAGACTATGGGTGACTTTTATACACCAATCACGAGCAACACTAGGATGGAAATAAGACCCCCACCAGGAGATATACCCCATCACGAGATCAACTCTAGCCTCATCAACATGATTGACAATGCAAAATGTTTTGGTTTAGACATGGAGAACCCCATCGAATACCTTGACAACTTCAAAAGACTATGCAATACAACCAAGATTCAAGGAATTCTCGGAGATTATGTGAATTTATCTCTCTTTTCTTTCTCATTAGGGGATAAGGCTTCACAATGGGAAAAGACCGTGGTTAGTTCTTCTATAACTACTTGGGATCAATGCAAAAGGAGATTCCTTGGACAATTCTACTCGCATAGAAGGACTACAAACTTCCCGAATAGTATTGCTAATTTCAAACAAGGGATTGAAGAGGCAACCGATGAAGCTTGGCAAACGTTTAATGGATATATGAGGAATTTTCCTCACCATGGATTCACTCAAGGAAGTATTCTAAGACTTTTCCATAGGGGATTTCATCAACACTTTCGGTTTGTTATGAATACAGAAAGCAATGGGAATTTTGCAAGTTTGACCGCTGGTCAAAGAGAGAAATTGGTCGAGAATTTGGCTAAGAGTTATGCCGGAGAAGAAAGCTTTGGTTTTACACCAAATATTGAGGATAAGCGCCTTGAGGAATTGAACACAAAGATTGATGAAATAGCAAAAGCGGTCCTCAAGCCAAAGAAGAAGAAGCTAAGGATCGATGAAAGCATCTTTAGTCAACAAGAGGAGATGAGCTTTGTTCAAGAAAGCTACTAAGAGAGTTATCCACAAGGATCATTGTCTCGAACAAGTCTAGGAGAACAGACTCGTACGACACCAACAACTCCCACTACTCCAAGGACACCTACCAACTCTACGGGAGAAGAAATGCATTCCTTGATAAAAGAGTTTGTGATTGGAAATGCGGAGATTAGCAGAGACTTGAACAATAGATTTGATGCGTTAGACCACAAGACTCATGGGAACTACGTGGAGTTATCGGAGAAGTATGATAATCTAGCTAGCTATGTGAAGGGTATAGAGCACCAAATAGCATAACAAGCTTCTAAACATGAGTTTCAAAAAGGTAGTCTACCCAGAAGTGTTAGGTTAACCCGAAGGAGTTTTGTCAAGCCGTAACTTTGAGAAGCGGAAGACAATTACCTCCGAGAACTTAAGAGGTTGAGCCAAAGAAGAATGAAACTGAGTTAGAAGAGATTGAAAATGATCAAATGTCGCTTGATGAAGAAGAGCAAGATGGGAATGAAGAAGAAACCGAGAAGGTAGGGGCACCTAGAGAGTCTCCTAAGATTCAAGAGGAGGAGCCAGAGGACAAACCTCCTCCATGCCAAAAGAAGAAAAAGGATTACATGCCCACCGACACTAATATTCTTATTGATGAGGTAAATCTACCCTTTCCGGAAAGATTTAAGAAGCAAATTATGGCGGCTAGGTACCAAAAGAAAAAAGATCATCTGGTTGGACTAGTGGTGCCAATACCATTCATGGAGTGGTGCCAAAATAACCCCATAGTGAACAAGGTGCGAAAGGATATCATCAGAAGGAAGAAGAGAATCGATTCCGTCATGGAAGTTGTGACTCATGAATGTAGCACTATCATTCAAAACAAACTTCCCACCAAGAGAAGAGACCCCAGAAGCTTCACTTTGCCTTTTACTTTGAAGCACATGACCTTTGGGAAATTTTTGGTTGATCTAGGAGCGAGTGTGAGCCTAATGCCCTTGACGGTCTCTAAAAAGCTTGGCTACACGAATTTTAAGCCAACAAGGATCCAATTGATATTAGCGGATAAATCTACTCGAAATCCACATAGTATTCTTGAAGATTTTCCATTGATGATTGAAAATTGCGAGGTTCCAACAGACTTTTTTGTCTTGGTAATGGATGAAAAACCCTTGAATCCTATCATTCTTGGAAAACCTTTTCTTTCAACCGCGGAAGCAATAACTGATGTAAAGGGAGGAAAGATAGATCTTCATATTGGAGATTTGATATTGAATTTCAACATCTTGGATGTTATGAAGAAACCAACTTTCGATGGAGCCGCGTTCTCTATTGAATGCCTTGATGATGATTTCGCCGGAAAACTAGAAGAGGCAAACATGGAAGATGGCTTGGAAGTAGCCTTAATCTACGAAAAGAAATCAAAGGGAATCCTCTCAAATGAAGTTGATGTGTACATATTTTCATGCATATTTTGATACGTTTTAGCTTTGTTTCATCCACATTTAAGTTGTAAATATTGCATATAAGTCCTAGATAGCATTAGTTTAAGTCTTGAGTCTAGTTTAGGAGCATATTGCATTTGCATACAATTTTCTTTGCTTTTGTAGGTTCAATTTCAAGATGGATTCATGGAGGCTCTAGAGGTGAATCCAAGGTGGAAATGGAGCTAAATCCAAGGAAAAAAGGAGTTAAACACTATGGAAGAAGTTGGGATCAAATAAGGCATCGAAGAGGAGAAATAAAACACAAGAAGCTGCCAAGGGACCTTGTCATCGACCCAGAGGTTGATGCTGGCCTACCTTGGGTCGATGTTGGCCTTCCTTAACAGAGCTGCTTCTCAATGTGACCTAGCATTGACACAGGGGTCGATGCCAGCCTCCCTTGGGTCGATGCCAGGCAACCTTTACTTGAAAATGACTGTTTTCTTTAGATCTATTCTTCTAAGACCATGGGAGCTCAATGACCCATCTCTTGTCTTTTGATTTCCATGACTCTTAGTGAGTAGATCCATCTTGGATCTTGAGATATTGTAGGCTAGGGATAGATCTAGGGTTGTGATGGATGATTAGGCTAGATCGTGGCGTAGATTCCTACTAGATCTAGTTTAGTTCTTCATAGCTATTTGCTTGCTCAATGACGCCTAGAGAGTGTTCGATGAAATACCCAAGAGAACTAGATCTATGTCTTTCAGTTGGGCCCATGAGAGTGGATGTTACCTGCGTGCTAGATGGCTAGAAGGGCTTGAGAAACACAATCACATAAATGTTTAGATAGGCAACAAACGAGAGTTGAGCCTTATAATGTGTATTGGTGAATAGATTTCCGTCACGAGAGTGGGTTGATTGATAATAGAGGGATCCCTTGTCTAGGAATAACTTTGATCCTCTACTAAAGCCTTAACAAAGTCCATCACATCTTTAGATGGAACCCGAACCCATCACCATTGTATCAAGATCCTATCTTTTATTTGATTAGATTCAAGTTTAGTCCTTTCTTGCTTTAGATTCTTGCTAGCTTTCTTAATGCTTTCTTTTGTGTGTTTTCACCATGTTTGGCCTTGATTACCATTAGATTTAGTGGAAACCCGAGACAATCCCCTACTAAATCGCCCCCTAGACTAGGACTCTTAGTGCATTCTCTTTGCTTAGGTTCTACTAGTCGAGCCTCTAAATCCTTGGACGACCCTAAAGTACTATGATTGACCCTGTTCTCTTGCGGGATTTAAAGTAGGGCATTATGTTTATAAATTGTAAACTTGGCCCACGTCAAAGTTTTGGCACCGTTTCCAGGGATTTAGGCTTTAGCTAGGATCTTCAAAGAGATTTCTAGGATTCAAGGACTAGGATTTATCTTTTTGCTTATTTTACTGAAGTTTATAACTTTCTTTTGTTGATTTTCTTTGATTTGTGAAGGTACATGATAAAAAGGTCAAGAAGTGAACCAAATACAAGACTTCTTGACATTGATCCAACAATCATCGAAAGGCAACAATCAAAACAAAGAAGAGCTAGAGAAAGACAAGCCCATCTAAGAAGGTTAGGTA
Organism: Anastatica hierochuntica; assembly: GCA_900406275.1. Classification (NCBI taxonomy): domain Eukaryota; kingdom Viridiplantae; phylum Streptophyta; class Magnoliopsida; order Brassicales; family Brassicaceae; genus Anastatica; species Anastatica hierochuntica. The sequence continues at coordinate 32,837 of OVAN01001843.1, read as the reverse complement.
TGAATCAAGAAATTGGATAAGAGAATCCTCTACCTATGGAGAACCCTCAACAAAAAAGAATTCTCCCTCTCAATCAAGGGAATTTCGTGGGTCAAGAATACGAAGGAAACCATCCATTCCACCTCCCAAGAGAAGAAACTAGAATTGGATAAGGCGATGAGCCATTTACTAATGGGCGAAAGGATGGGTATAAGACCCCCCACCAATTTGAAACAACAATTTTGACATCAAGTCAAGCTTCATCAATGTGGTGCAAAATGCCAGATTCTTTGGCCTTGTGTTGGAAAACCTCCTTGAGCAATTGGACAACTTTGGAAAGTTGACCGGAACGGTGAAAATCAATGGACTACCGGAGGACATCATCAAGTTGAAGTTGTTTCCATTCTCTTTAGGAGACAAAGAATCTCAATGGGACAAAGGAGTTGTGACATCTTCTATCACGAGATGGGGCGAGTGTAAGAGGAGATTTTTGGCTAAGTTCTTCTCACCCCAAAAGAGGAAAAAGATAAGGAATGAGATCTCTACCGTTAAGCAAGGAGGAATGGAATCGCTTTATGAAGCTTGGCAACGCTTCAATGGATATATGAGAAGTTGTCCTCACCATGGTATCAAAAAGGGCAACTTACTTCAAATTTTCCTAAGAGGTATCCAAGAGAAGTACCGATTGGCTTTGAACACCACCTCCATGGGAAGCTTTGCTAGTCTTTCCGCCAATCAAGGAGAGAAGGTTATAGACAACCTAGCACAAAGCGACAATTGCGATGGGAATAATTATGATAGAACGGTGAGAAGCACTGGATCTAAGGTAGATACAAGAAACAAGAAGAAGTGTTCACTTTGCGGAAACCGAAGTCGAAGGACAAGAGGTTGAGAATCAAGAATAAGTGAGCTACTTGCAAGGAGGGTACTACCAAAAACACTTCAACCAAGGATACAAGCCTTTCGACAACAACTTATACTACCAAAGCACTAATGTGGAGAATCAACAAGATCAAGTCTATCCTTCAAAAACAAACCAACAAGGGTACCAATATCAATCTAAGCAAGGCTACTACCAAAGGCCTCAACAACAATCCGGTCCTACAAAACAAGAAGAGAATCATGCTATGCTTAAGAAACTAGTGGAAGGACAAAATATTACAAAAGTCGAGCTAAACAAGAAGTTCGGGGAGATGAATGTGAAGATAGAGTCTATCTACCGAGACATGAATGTCAAACATGAAGCTCGTGGTTCACATGTCAAGATCTTAGATTCTCAACTCCAACAAGTGATCTCGGACCGTAAGGGAAAAAGAGTTGCTAAAGAGAAGGGAGAATCAAGCAAAGATTTTTGCAATGCCTTCTTAGAAGAGATCGACCACACTCCTCAACCATGGGACGGTATTGTCTTTACACTTGAAAAGGAAAAGATTATTGATGATTTTGATAATTTATTGTTGAATCCTCTTGATGAGATTGTTGATTGCTTGGATATGGATTTTGTTTGGAATCCAGATTTTTTAAGGAAGGTCATGCCGAAATTGACCTTGAAATTGAAGAGAAAGATGCTCCAATTGGAAAGGAGCTTGAGAAAAGGGACACTCCTTTAGATAGAGGAGGTGTCAAAATTGAGAAATAAGAAGAAGCCTTTGCTTGTTGATAAGGCTACTAATGGAGATGTTTTTGAAGAAGCTAAGAAGGATGATGGCTTCAAGGAAGAAGAGAAACTCATTGTCTCAAAAAATAGGATGAAAAACCAAGGCCTCCTAGCGGTGAGCCTAGTGAGAAGGACATAAGCGAAGAGGAATTCTCCATCTTGGATTATTCTTCTATAATGTACCGCTTGCCTTACCCTCAATGCTATAAGAAGGAGATTTTAGGGGTGCTCTATCGTAAGATGAAGCATAATGGCGATTTAGACATCCCTCAAGAATGGTATGAGATGGCCAAAACCAAGCAAGGGTTAAGGAGAAGCTTGAAAAGAAATTGGCTACCATAGAAAGGGTAGAGAAGGTGCTTCAAGCTAACAATATCCCAATCTATATAGTGGGAGAGAAGTTCTTGAAAAGGAGCAATGACGAAGGAAGGTTCGTAGTGCCTTGTTCTTTAAGAGGCTCCCAATTTGAGAATGTTCTAGCGGATACCGGAGCTAGCTTGAATGTAATGTCCCTAGACCGTGTAAAGGAGCTTGGTTTGGAAAGTGAAATCAAGGAGGATGCTAATCCCGTACTTTTGGGAGATGCTACTCAAAAAGTTCCAATGGGAAGGTTGGAAAACGTGAGGCTAAGAGTGGGAAACACTTATGTGGAGAGTAACTTTGTGGTTATGGAAAATAAATCCACTCACGCTAAATTCCCAATTCTACTTGGAACTCCTTTCTTGTTAACTACATGTGCCATAATCGATTGTGAAGCAAAGAAGTTGACATTGAAATATGTTGACAAAGGAGTATCTTACCCTATGATTGATCTTGATAAAGACATTGGGTATTGTGGTACAATGTACCAAGGAAAGGCAAAGGAAATGCCTAAGACTCATGATGAGAGGGTAGCTAGAGGAGAAAACATGCAAGAACTTGGATCTCCAAGATTCAAATACGGCTAAAACACAAATATCTACAAAGGTAAATGAGTTGCTAAATTCTTTAAGATAAGGGATTATGCTATGAAGAAAGCACCAATAGGACCCGACTTTGAAAGGATGGTCCTTCATTTCATCCACTAAAAAAAAAGAAGAATGGTCAAGCTAATGACCTTAAACAAGTGCACTTGAGAGGCAATCTCATGCATATCCTTTGTAAATATTTCTTTATAAGTCTTTAATTTCCATGCTTTTAATTTTAATAATGGTGATTATGTCTTGGGAAAACCCTGTTCCAAACACATTCTTTTGCTCCAAGCTTAGGTGCCAAAGGAGAACTAACCAAGGAAATGATCAAAGCTAAAATGGAGTAATGGATGGACATTTCAAAAATGTCACTATGACTTAGTATTTAATAGCATTCATTTGGCTAAAGTAAGTTCTCCTAAATTCAAGCATTTCATTTGCATTTCACCATTTTAAAGAATTTCAAGAGTGATTTTGCAAAGCTTGATTTGAGAAAACTTCACCCTTTTTGATCCAATTTAAAACCTTTGTTGCAAAATTTTACAAGTTCAAGAAAATAAGTTTTCCTTCCAATTCAAAAAGAAAATTTCAATTTGGATCATTTTTGCAAAATGTCCCCTTCTAATTTGAATTTTTAGCAACTTGGGGGACTACCTTTTGAATATGTTTTGTACTACTTCAATCCAATCCACAACATTAAGAGAGCACTTTTTCTCTCTTCTTCCTCTCTTGTCGACATTTCCAAGCCATTTTAGCAAGGAAGAAGCTTTTTTGTTTTTCAAAGAGAGATTTGTGTTGAAAAACTATAGCTTCGATTTTTCTAAGTTCATTCAAGGTTCTCTCCTCATCCCATTCTCTTCAAAACATCAAGAACAAGATATGAAAATCTTTAAAACCCTCCTTTATCATCTTTAATTTTCGATTTCTAGAATGATTAAGGAGATGATGATGTTTAATGGGATCTTAGGCTAGAGAAAACTTGGTTATGAAAGTTTCATAAACTACATTTGCTTAGAAAATTTGAGAAACACTTAGAAATTCATGAATCTAAGGTTGTGTGCTTGAAATGAATAGTACTTAAATTTTCTATTTTGGGAAACTTGAACTTGTTGGTTCATAATGGCTATGGGTTTTAGATTTAGAATTTTTCATCACTTTCTTGATTTGGGAAAACTATTGGGGTGTTTAAGACACCCATAAATGTCGATTTCTAGGTTCCCATAAATAGAAAGTTGATTTTTGGTTTGGAAGTAGCCTTAATCTACGAAAGAGGAATCAAAGGCAATCCTCTCAAATGAAGTTGATGTGGACATATTTTCATGCATATTTTGATGCATTTTAGCTTAGTTTCATCCACATTTAGGTTGTAAATATTCCATATAAGTCCTAGAATGCATTAGTTTAAGTCTTGAGTCTAGTTTAGGAGCATATTGCATTTGAATACCATTTTCTTTGCATTTGTAGGTTCAATTTCAAGATGGATTCATGGAGGCTCTAGAGGTGAATCTAAGGTGGAAATGGAGCTAAAACCCAAGGAAAAAGGAGTTAAACACTATGGAAGAAGTTGGGATCAAATAAGGCAACAAAGAGGAGAAATAAAACATAAGAAGCTGCCAAGGGACCCTATCATCGACCCAGAGGTTGATGCTGGCCTACCTTGGGTCGATGTTGGCCTCCCTTAACAGAGCTGCTTCTCAATGTGACCTAGCATCGACCCAGGGGTCGATGCCAGCCTCCCTTGGGTCGATGCCAGGCAACCTTTACATGAAAAAAGACCCTNCTTTCTCTCTAGATCTATTCTTCTAAACCATGGGAGCTGAAAAACCCATTTCATGTCTTTGGATTTCCATAAGATTTAGTGACTAGATCCTTCTTGGATCTTGAGATATGGTAGGCTAGGGATAGATCTATGGTTGTGATGGATGATTAGGCTAGATCTTGGCGTAGATTCCTACTACATCTAGTTTAGTTCTTCATAGTTATTTGCTTGCTCATTGACGCCTAGAAAGTATTCGATGAAATGCCTAAGAGAACTAGATCTATGGCTTTCAGTTCGGCCCATGAAAGTGGATGTTAACTAGGTGCTAGATGGCTAGAAGGGCTTGAGAAACACTATCACATACATGTTTAGATAGGCAACAAACGCGAGTGGAGCCTTGTAATGTGTATTTATGAATAGATCTCCATCACGAGAGTGGGTTGATTGATAATAGAGGGATCCCTTGTCTAGGAATAACTTCGATCATCTAATAAAGCTTTGCCAAAGTCCATCACATCTCTAGATTGAACCCGAACCCATAACCATTGTCTCAAGATCCTAACGTTTATTTAAGTAGATTCAAGTTTACTCCTTTCTTGCTTTAAATTCTTGCTAGCTTTATTATTGCTTTCTTTTGTGTGTTTTCACCATGTTTGGTATTGATTACAATTAGATTTAGTGCAAACCCGTGACAATCCCCTACTAAATCGCCTCCTAGACTAGGATTCTTAGTGCATTCTCTTTACTTAGATTCTACTAGTCGAGCCTCTAAATCCTTGGACGACCCTAAAGTACTATGATGGACCCTGTTCTCTTATGGGATTTAAAGTAGGGCATTATGTTTATAAATTGTAAACTTGTCCCACGTCAAAGTTTTGGCACCGTTGCCAGGGATTTAGGCTTTAGCTAGGATCTTTAAAGAGATTTCTAGGACTCAAGGACTATGATTTATCTTTTTGCTTATTTTATTTAAGTTTCTAACTTTCTTTTGTTGATTTTCTTTGATTTGTGAAGGTACATGATAAAAAGGTCAAGAAGTGAACCAAATACAAGACTTCTTTTCATTCACCCAACAATCATTGAAAGGCAACAATCAAAACAAAGAAGAACTAGAGAAAGACAAGCCCATCTAAGAAGGTTAGGTATGAATCAAAGAGTTGGACAAGAGAATCTTCTACCTATGGAGAACCCTCAACAAAGAAGAATTCTCCCTCTCAATCAAGGGAATTTCATGGGTCAAGAATACCAAGGAAACTGTCCATTCCACCTCCCAAGAGAAGAAACTAGGATTGGATAAGGCGATGAGCCATTTACTAATGGGCGAAAGGATGGGTATAATACCCCCACCAATCTTAAACAACAATTTTGAAATCAAGTCAAGCTTCATCAAGGTGGTGCAAAACGCCAGATTCTTTGGTCTTGCATTGGAAAATCCCCTTGAGCAATTGGACAACCTTGAAAAGCTGACCGGAACGGTGAAAATCAATGGACTGCTGGAGGACATCATCAAGTTGAATTTGTTTCCATTCGCTTTAGGAGACAAAACATCTCAATGGAAGAAAGGAGTTGTGACATCTTCTATCACAACATGGGACGAGTGTAAGAGGAAATTTTTGGCTAAGTTCTTCTCACCCCCAAAAGACGGCAAAGATAAGGAATGAGATCTCTACCTTTAAGCAAGGAGGAATAGAATCGCTTTAGGAAGCTTGGGAACGCTTCAATGGATATATAAGAAGTTGTCCTCACCATGGTCTCAAAAAGGGCAACTTACTTCAAATTTTCCTAAGAGGTATCCAAGAAGAGTACCGATTGGCTTTGAACACCGCCTCCATGGGAAGCTTTGCTAGTCTTTCCACCAATCAAAGAGAGAAGGTCATAGACAACCTAGCCCAAAGCAACAATTGCGATGGGAATAATTAAGATAGAACGGTGAGAAGCACCGGATCTAAGGTAGAAAAGATCGAGGAGCTAAATTGATAAGGTCGATACAAGAAACAAGAAGAAGTGTTCACTTTGCGGAAATCGAAGTCGAAGGACAAGAGGTTGAGAATCAAGAATAAGGGAGCTACATACAAGAAGGGTACTACCAAAAACCCTTCAACCAAGGATACAAGCCTTTCAACAAAAACTTATCCTACCGAAGCACTAATGTGGAGAATCAACAAGATCAAGTCTGTCCTTCAAAAACAAACCAACAAGGGTACCAATACCAATCTAAGCAAGGCTACTACCAAAAGTCTCAACAACAATCCGGTCCTACAAAACAAGAAGAGAATTAGGCTATGCTTAAGATGCTTGTGGAAGGATAAAAATATTACAAAAGTCGAGCTCAACAAGAAGTTTGGGGAGATGAACGAGAAGATAGAGTCTATCTACCGAGACATGAATGTCAAACATGAAGTTCTTGCTTCACATGTCAAGGTCATAGATTCTCAACTCTAACAAGTGATCTCGGACCGTAAGGGAAAAGGATTTTCAAAAGAGAAGGGAGAATCAAGCAAAGATTTTTGCAATGCCTTCTTAGAAGAGATTGACCACACTCCTCAACCATGGGACGGTATTGTCTTTACTCTTGAAAAGTAAAAGATTATTGATGATTTTGAGAATTTATTTTTCAATCCTCTTGATGAGATTGTTGATTGCTTGGATATGGATTTGGTTGGGAACCCATATTTTAAGGAAGGTCATGCCGAAATTGACCTTGAAATTGAAGAGAAAGATGTTCCAATTGGAAAGGAGCTTGAGGAAAGGGACACTCCTTTAGCTAGAGGAGGTGTCAAAATTGAGAAAGAAGAAGAAGAGCCTTTGCTTGTTGATAAGGCTACTAAGGAAGATGTTTTTGAAGAAGTTAAGAAGGATGATGGCTTCAAGGAAGAAGAGAAACTCAGTGTCTCTAGGAAAAGGATGAAAAACCAAGGCCTCTTAGCGGTGAGCCTAGTGAGAAGGACATAAGCGAAGAGGAATTCTCCATCTTGGATTATTCTTCTATAATGTACTGCTTGCCTTACCCTCAATTTTATAAGAAAGAGGTCTTAGGGGTGCTCTATCGTAATATGAAGCATGATGGCGATTTAGACATCCCTCAAGAATGTTATGAGATGGCCAAAACCGAGCAAGGGTTAAGGAGAAGCTTGAAAAGAAATTGGCTACCATAGAAAGGGTAGAGAAGGTGCTTCAAGCTAAAAATATCTCAATCTATATAGTGGGAGAGAACTTCTTAAAAAGGAGCAATAACGAAGGAAGGTTCATAGTGTCTTGTGCTTCAAGAGGCTCCCAATTTAAGAATGATCTAGCGGATACCAGAGCTAGCTTGCACGTAATCTCTCTAGACCGTGAAAAGGAGCTTGGTTTGGAAAGTGAAATCAAGGAGGGTGCTAATCTCATACTTTTGGGAGATGCTACTCGAAAAGTTCCAATGGGAAGGTTTGAAAATGTCAAGCTAAGAGTGGGAAACACTTATGTGGAGAGTAACTTTGTGGTTATGGAAAATAAATCCACTCAATCTGAATTCCCAATTCTACTCGGAACTCCTTTCTTGTTAACTACATGTGCCATAATCGATTGTGAAGCAAAGAAGTTGACATTGAAATATGTTGACAAAGGAGTATCTTACCCTATGATTGATCTTGATATAGACATTGGGTATTGTGGTACAATGTACCAAGGAAAGGCAAAGGAAATGCCTAAGACTCATGATGAGAGGGTAGCTAGAGGAGAAAACATGCAAGAACTTGGATCTCCAAGATTCAAAAGCAGCTACAGCACAAATGTCGACAAAGGTAAAGGAGTTGCTAACTTCTTTAAGATAAGGGATTATGCTATGAAGAAAGCACCAATAGGATCCGACTTTGAAAGGATGGTCCTTCATTTCATCCACTAAAAATAAAGAAGAATGGTCAAGCTAATGACCTTAAACAAGTGCACTTGAGAGGAAATCTCATGCATATCCTTTGTAAATATTTCTTTTTAAGTATTTAATTTTCATGCTTTTAATTTTAATAATGGTGATTATGTCTTGGGAAAACCTTGTTCCAAACACATTCTTTTGCTCCAAGCTTAGGTGCCAAAGGAGAACTAACCAAGGAAAGGATCAAAGCCAAAATGGAGTAATGGATGGACATTTCAAAAATGTCACTATGACTTAGTATTTAATAGCATTCATTTGGCTAATATAAGTTCTCCTAAATTCAAGCATTTCATTTGCATTTCACCATTTTAAAGAATTTCAAGAGTGATTTTGCAAAGCTTGATTTGAGAAAACTTCACCCTTTTTGATCTAATTTAAAACTTTGTTGCAAAATTTTACAAGTTCAAGAAAATAAGTTTTCCCTCCAATTCAAAAAGAAAATTTAAATTTGGATCATTTTTGCAAAATGTCCCCTTCTAATTAGAATTTTTAGCAACTTGGGGGACCACCTTTTGAATATGTTTTGTACTACTTCAATCCCATCCACAACATTAAGAGAGCACTTTTTCTCTCTTCTTTCTCTCTTGTCGACATTTCCAAGCCATTTTAGCAAGGAAGAAGCTTTTCGTTTTTCAAAGAGAGATTTGTGTTGAAAAACTATAGCTTCGATTTTTCTAAGCTTATTCAAGGTTCTCTCCTCATCCCATTCTCTTTAAAAAAATCAAAACAAGGTATGAAAATCTTTAAAGCTCTCCTTTATCATCTTTAATTTTCGATTTCTAGAATGATTAAGGAGATGATGATGTTTAATTGGATCTTAGGCTAGAGAAAATTTGGTTATGAAAGTTTCATAAACTACATTTGCTTAGAAACATTTAGAAACACTTAGAAATTCATGAATCTAAGTTTGTGTGCTTGAAATGAATAGTACCTAAATTTTCTATTTTGGGAAACTTGAACTTGTTGGTTCATAATGGCTATGGGTTTTAGATTTAGAATTTTTCCTCACTTTCTTGATTTGGGAAAATTATTAGGGTGTTTAAGACACCCATAAATGTCGGTTTCTAGGTTCCCATAAATAGAAAGTAGATTGTTGGTTCTTTAATAGCTTTGACTTGAATTGATGGTTTGAATGCTTGGTTTGTTGAACGTGATTGTCCTTACTACTTTGAGCATTATCCATGAGCTATGAATTATGACATATTATATTAAGTGCACATCATGTCTATATTTGGATTTGTTCTTTAAAAGGTCTCATTTGGATATTGAACTTGGTAGTTTAGAAAGCATTTGAACAAAAGCCATTAGTTTGAGAAGTGAAAAATCAAATGCATTATTTAACCTTATCGGCCGAAAATTGCCTCTCTTATTATGATGGCATTTTTGTTTTAACTAAGCATGATGCATTTGAGTTAATTAGTTAGCTTGGGATAGTTGATTGGATCATGGAGATATTTGTGCTTAATCGTTAATTGCAATTCAAAGCTAGACCATTTAGCTTTCTCACTATTGTCTTTAATCTTTAGAATTCACTTTGCTACATTCTTAAGTGTAGGATCTAAACAAATGGCACCACCACATCAAGCCATGAGACTCTCTTATTCCACATGGTCAGAAAAGGAAAAGAAACAATACTTCCATCTTCAAAGATAGTCACAAGTTAAAGGGACATTGTGGTTTGACGAGAATATGATGTCTAAGATGGGGATCGACAACCAAGTGGAGTACTTGCTAGGGTACATGGACCTTGGAAGATTTTTTGAGATTCGCTAGGCCACCTATGTCCAACCTACTCTTCAATTCCTAGCAACAATGGACTTTCGCCATGGGAATGACTTCGAAACTAGTCTTGGGTATGTGACCTTTCGGCTTAAGATTGAAGAGTATATCATCTCGACAAAGGACCTATGTCGAGTTTATGGATTCGAGAGGAAGAGAAACAAGATTGGATTTTGGGATGGTTTAGATGTAAGCAAGCTATGGAGAATGATAGCCTTTGGAGACTATGTTGAAGATGTAGCCACCATAACCAAGATTCGCAATTCAACAATTCGCTATACAATGGAGTTTTTGGTGAATTCCTTCTTTATGAATGGGAACCGCCATTTTATGGAGAGAAAGACTATGCATTTCTTGTTCCAAGGATTGAAAAGGAATCTATGGGAGCATGGTGGAAGATGGTTTGACCCCTTGGGAGAAGACACAAACACGGGGATGATCTTCGTTGCCATCCTTCTTGAATACGTGGCAGACATCTAATTGCAAAGGAAGCTCGTGATAAGAATTGGCGGAATGTTTACCCCGTTATTCTGATACTTTGGAATACAAATTGAGGGGTGGAAAAAAAAAGATGACAAAGAGGTCTACGATGAGAACCACATAGAAGGAAGGAGCCTTGACATGCAATATTTGTTGGACCGAAGGTTCATTTTCGGCTTTGGCCCGAGTAGAGAGGTCCTTTACACATTTATGAATGTGCATCGGAAATGGCACGTATGCAACCTTCCTTTGAAGCCATGGACTATCACTACTGTGACCCCTTCAATAGTTTTCAACCTACCTCCAAATCTTGCAATAAAAAGAATGAAACTCCACTTACATCTAATCATCCAAATAGACGAAGAAAGAGAAACACCTGAAAAAGAAGATGATGAAGAAAGCTTTGGGCATGAATTCCTTAACCATCATTGTGAACCGCCAAACTAAAGATCGTTCCATGATCAACTCTTGCATAATCAAGTCAAGCGCAACACCCAACAAGTAAAATAGAGCATGATCATGATTTCGTGGCTTTGGAAGGCAATAAAATGAGGTGCGAAATACAACCGCTATGCCTCATCCATCAATAGTGACGAGGACGATTGAGAAAGAAAGAAGCACATGTTCTAAATGCCAAGACATTTGGTGACTCACCCGCCCTTAACTATCGAAGAACAGCTTGAGCAAGCAATGCAACCACCAAGGATTTAACTTCAAGATCAATCATGGAGAAGAAACGGAAAGGATCCCATAGGCCAAACATTGAGACCAAGGTGGGGATCCTTCAGTTATGAAGACCCCGAGCCATCCATTGATTCATCAAGACACTCATACATATGAGTTTTCTAAAGGTACACCTACTTTCCCTTCTATACACCATTGCATATTTCGGTTTTCTTATTCGTTTTTAATGAGTCACTCTCATGGTTTAAAATTCACCGGGACGGTGAAGTTTAACTCAGGGGGAAGGGCTTAGTACTAATGCTATTTTGAGTTTTGTTGATTTCTTTTCTTTTCATGCATATTTAGTCTTGCACTGTAGATAGTTATGACTTATAAAAAACCAAAAAAATCGAAAAAAAAATTAAAAAAATATCCAAAAAGATTTTCAAAGCTTTGCATATAGATTATATACATTTGTGAATACTTAGTTTGTAGGAGCATATAGGATTGCATGTTGCATAGGGAACAACGATGAAACTACCTCATAGATAGATGAGTTTTGTTTAATGAATAATGCCCTCACTAGAATCAACATGTTGCCTAGACCACTTTCTATCTTAGGAAAATTCTTGACTGGAATTGACCACTTAAAGGTCTTTCCGAATGTGGAAGTAAGCTATCTTTTGAGTCAATTCCTATCTAAGATGGCTTTTTAATGAATATTAGCATCTTGCTTATGGGCTTTGTCATACTTGACCATAGGAAATCACTACATTTGAGCTATGTTTTAACCATCTTTTACCACTCTTTCTTAGCTCAAATGGCTACTCTCATCTTTAGAGTAGTGACCTATCTTTGTGAACCATTAAACCTTTCCTTCAAAACCCCATATTATTTCGATATGTGAGGCCTCTTTAGAAAAGTGCACACACGGGGAAAATCCCGAGTGAATTGAAGTTGAACGACAAAGAGGATACTTCCTTAGAGTTAGCCTCGCTTTAAGGCTAACTAAAGTTATAGGAGGGGTAAATCTTTGTTTTTTGGGTTTGTCTAAGTCTTGGAAATGGTTAGTGAGTATTGAGTCAAGTAGATGTTCCTTAGTGCTTATATGATCTTAGGTTGTTTCAATAAGAAAAAGAAAAGAAGGAAAAATTGAAAAAGATAAGAAAAAGAAGTGAAAGAAAAAAGACACCAGAGATTAGTATTTAGATTAAGCTAACCTTAGAAACCCAAAAGCTTAGAGAGTCCACCTTAAAAGAAAAAGAAAAAAATAATCCAAGTGATTAGATAGTGGCTCTTAAAATTTAAAAGAAGGTTATTAGCTTAGAAGTTTAAAAGATTAAAAATCTCTAGTTGTCTACAAAAAGAAAAAGAATGAGTGAGTTTGGTTTAATAGAAGTTTATGGTTTCTAGATTTAGGATGAGTATTATATCAAGTAAGTGTCTAGATCCTTAGGAAGCAATGGGGTGAGAACAATTAGAGGAAGTAAATGCTTTGTATGCGTGAATTGTTGGGTACCACCTTGCTTTTGCCTATTATCTTGCACAACTTTGTTTGAGCGAAATCACTTTAAATCGAGAGAACTCTCTTCTTTTCACACTTCTTTACATTAAAACCCTTCTTTGAACTTCAAACCGAATAGATAAGATTCATTGCCCATAGGTAAAGAACTTATAACTAAGCTTAATTGAATGTAAAAAGGAATTGGGGATGGGGTAGTTTATGGATGCTTAGCTTAGATTCTAAGAGTTGGTTTTGTGATGATCATGGAGAAGTACTTAGGATCTTAGATGATATTTGCACCATTTTACTTGTTTTGAGGATATTGTGCATAAGGCATTACTTTTCTTATCTTAGTTTTGAGATCCTACTTGCAAACCTCATTTTTCGGTATGGTATTTGTTGTTTGCTTGAGGACAAACAAAGGACAAGTCCGGGGGTGATGGTGTGTACATATTTTTATGCATATTTTGATGCATTTTAGCTTAGTTTCATGCACATTTAGGTTGTAAATATTACATATAAGTCCTAAAATGCATTAGTTTAAGTCGAGAGTCTAGTTTAGGAGCATATTGCATTTGCATATCATTTTATTTGCATTTGTAGGTGCAATTTCAAGATGGATTCATGGAGGCTCTAGAGATGAATCTAAGGTGGAAATAGATCTAAAAATCAAAGACAAAAAGAGCTAAACACTATGGAAGAAGTTGGGATCAAACAAGGCATCACAGAGGAGAAAGAAGACACAAGAAGCTGCCAAGGGCACCTGTCATCGACCCAGATGTCGATGCTGGCCTACCTTGGGTCGATGCTGGCCTCCCTTGATAATCTGCTGCCCAACGTGACCTAGCATCGACCTCGATGCCAGCCTTCCTTGGGTCGATGCCAGGCAACCTTGACGTGAAAAACACCCTTTTTGGACTTCCTCCCTCCTACCCTTAGTATATATAGCCCCTTATGTACCAAGAACAAAGATATCACAACTTATGCTTAAGAGCACTTATCTTTTCTTTCATTTTGAGATCTAAGAACTTTGAAATAACTCTTTATTTTTCTTGAGTGATTTGGATCTTTTCTCCTTCATCTCTTTCTTTAAATCTATTCTTCTAAGACCATGGGAGCTCAAAGACCCATCTCTTGTCTTTGGATTTCCATGACTCTAAGGGATAGATCTAAGGTTGTGATAGATGATTAGGCTAGATCTTGGCATAGATTCCTACTATATCTAGTTTAGTTCTTCATAGTTATTTGCTTTCTCATTGACGCCTAGAAAGTGTTCGATGAAATGCCTGAGAGAACTAGATCTATGTCTTTCACTTGGGCCCATGAGAGTGGATGTTACCTAGGTGCTAGATGGCTAGAAGGGCTTGAGAAACACTATCACATATATATTTAGATAGGCAACAAACGAGAGTTGAGCCTTGTAATATGTATTGGTGAATAGATCTCCGTCACGAGAGTGGGTTGATCGATAATAGAGGGATCCTTGGTCTAGGAATAGCTTGGATCCTCTAATAAAGCCTTACCAAAGTCAATTACATCTCTAGATTGAACCTGAACCCATAACCATTGTCTCAAGATCCTATCTTTTATTTGATTAGATCCAAGTATACTCCTTTCTTGCTTTAGTTTCTTACTAGCTTCTTATTGCTTTCTTTTGTGAGTTTTCACCATGTTTGGCCTTGATTACCATTCGATTAAGTGGAGACTCTTGAAGATCCCATACTAAATCGCCCCCTAGACTAGGACTCTTAGTGCATTCTCTTTGCTTAGGTTCTACTAAATCCTTGGACGACCCTAAAGTACTACGATTGACCCCGTTCTCTTGCGGGATTGAAAGTAGGGCATTAGTTTTATAATTTGCAAACTTGGCCCACGTCAGAAGCTACGGAATACAAAAGATTACTCGATGCTCAACCAATTGAACAAAATGAAGTAGATGCATTGGAGCTAGGAAAAGATGAGCTGAGACCAAAGGAGGAGAAGAGCTAGGACAAGGAAGATTCGAATTGGAGTGAGCTTAAGGAACCTAAGGTGGATTTGAAACCACTTCTAAAAGGGCTAAGGTACGCATTTCTTGGTCCTAATTCTACTTTCCCCGTGATCATAAATGATAGACTAAGTGAAAGTGAGGACGAATTGCTATTGAATGAATTGATAAAGTATAGAAAAGCGATAGGTTACTCACTAGTTGATATCAAGGCTATCCTCCGATCTTTGTGCATACATATGATTCATTTGGAAGACGAGTCTAAGACCTCAATTGAACCCCAAAGAAGGTTTAACCCTAGCCTAAAATATGTGGTCCGCAAGGAAATCTTGAAACTCTTTGAGGCAAACATGATATATCTGATATCGGATAGCACTTGGGTCTCTCCCGTGCATTTTATGCCTACGAAAGGAGGGGTTACGGTAGTTAAGAATGATAAAGATGAGCTAATCCCTACTAGAAATATAAGGAGACATAGAATGTCTGTTGACTATAAAAAGCTTAATGCATTGACTAGGAAAGACCACTTCCTGTTACCATTCATTAACCAAATGTTAGAAAGATTAGCAAATCGATCATACTATTGCTTTTTAAACGGTTATTCAGGTTTCTCCCAAATATCCGTTCACCCTAGAGACCAAGAGAAAACCACATTTTCTTACCCTTATGGTACATATGCTTATAGGAGAATGCCTTTCAGTTTATGTAATGCTCCTGCTACTTTTCAAAGATGCATGATGTCCATATTTGATAATTTGATTAAAATGTGTATGGAGGTCTTCATGGACGATTTTTTCGTCTTTGGAGACACCTTTGGTGGATGTATTTCTAATCTATGTAGGGTATTGAAGAGATGCGAGGAGACCAATCTCGTTCTAAATTGGAGAAAATATCACTTTTTGGTCCAAGAAGGGATAGTACTCGAGCATAAAATGTCCACGAAGGGGACTGAGGTTGATAAAGCTAAGATTGAGGTGATGATGCACTTAAAGCCACCAAGAATGGTTAAAGGAATTTGAAGCTTCCTAGACCACGTAGGTTTCTATAGGAGGTTTATCAAATATATCTCACAAATCGCAAGACCAACGACAAGGCTTCTATGCAAAGACACACCCTTTGAGTTCGATTAAGCGTGTATGAAGGCTTTTGGGAAAATCAAGGAAACTTTGGTTTCGGCTCCAATCGTACAAACTTCGAATTGGGAATTACCTTTCGAGATCATGTGTGATGCAAGTGATTTCGCGGTTGGAGCGGTTTTGGGGCAAAGAAAGGATAAGAAACTTCACGTGATCTACTATGCGAGCAAGACGTTGGATGAGACTCAAACCAAGTATACCACAACGGAAAGGAGCTTTTAGCCATAGTATTTTCCTTTGAAAAAATTCATTCATATATAGTGGGATCAAAGGTAATAGTATACACGGATCACGCCACTTTGAGACACTTATTGGCGAAGAAGTATGCTAATCCAAGGTTGTTGAGATGGATTCTCCTCCTACAAGAATTCGATCTTTAGATCAAGGACAAAAAGGGAATGGAGAATGGAGTGGCGGATCACTTGTCAAGGATGAAAGTTGATGATGGACTACCAATTAATGTCTCACTCCCGGAAGAACAAATAAACTCGATAGAAACATTTTTCCTCATTGAGGGAAATGTCTAACAATGAGAGGAAAAGAATACGAGTGCGGTGACAACTACAACTCCTTGGTATGCCGATTTTGTCAATTACCTCGTGAGTGAAAAAGAGCCGCCGGATATGGGGACTTATGGAAAAAAGAAGTTCTACCGAGATCTTAAGCCCTACTATTGGGATGATCCTTTCCCCTACAAGCAATGCAAAGATCAATCATATAGAAGATGTATTTCGTTGGAAGAAGCTAAAGAAATCATCACCAAAAGTATAGTGCTAACTATGCTGGACACTTTGCCACTTTCAAGATGGTTCAAAAGGCATTACAAGCGGATTTTTGGTGGCCCAAAATGTTCAAGGATGCACAAGAAGTTGTCTCCAAGTGTGATGTTTGTCAAATAAGAGGAAATATAACAAAGAGAACTGAGATGCCATTGAATCCTATTCTTGAAGCTGAGATTATTGATGCATGGGGAAAGACTTCATGGAACCTTTTCCTAAATCGAATGGAAACTTCTACATCTTAGTGGCGGTCGATTATGTCTCCAAGTGGGTAAAAGCAATAGCAAGCCCGACGAATGATGCAAGGGTAGTGATCAAACTTTTCAAAACAATCATTTTTCCTATGTATGGCACTCCTAGGATAGTGATAAGTGATAGTGTAAGCCACTTCATCAACAAAGTTTTTGATAAACTCTTGAAGGCTAATGGAGTGAGACATAAAGTGGTAACACCATACCACCCTCGAACTTCTGGGCTAGAGGTATCCAATTGCCAAATCAAGGAGATGTTAGAGAAGACAATTGGAGTGAATAGCAAAGATTGGTCTACCAAGCTTGATGATGCACTTTGGGCATATAGAACAACATTCAAGACGCCTATTGAGACTACGCCATTCAACCTCATTTATGGGAAATCTTGCCACTTACCTATTGAGTTAGAACACAAGGCATTATGGCTATAAGGAAGCTAAATTTCGACTTCAAGGAAGCTACGAAAAGAAGATTAGTGCAAATGGAAGAACTTGAGAACTTGAGGCAAAATGCTTATGAGAGCTCGAAAATCTATAAGGAAAAGGCAAAGGTTTTTCATGATAAGAAGATCCTCAAGAGGGAGTTCAAGAAAGTAGATAAGGTTCTATTGTTCAACTCTCGGTATAAACTCTTCCCGGGGAAATTGAAGTCAAAATGGTCGGGTCCTTTTGATGTTGATGAAGTAATGCCATATGGTTCGATAACTCTAAGGAACTGTTCCGGAGAAGAATTCACGGTGAATGGGCAAAAGTTCAAGTCATACTTAGCGGATACATTACTAGAGGGAGCAAGTTGTCTCGTCCTCCTCGATACACCATCATCATAAACCACTTCAAAGTCAAGCTAATGACTATAAACAAGCGCCCTTGGGAGGCATTCCCAAGAAGAAAAACCCACTTTGTCAAATAAATAAACACTTTAAATTTCAATTTTCTATATTATCTGCTTAAGTATCTAATATAAGTTTTCTGATTTTGGGTTATAGGAGAATGATAATGAACGAAGCATATACCAAACGGATTCCTGAAGAGTTTCTAGCACTGACCTCAATTTCTAAAATGTTGGGAAAGTTTTTGAGAAATGAAAAGAAAGAGGAGTAAATTGCAATATTTTAATAAATACATGTCAAGTCTCTTTAGGATTTGATAATCTTATTACTGTTGATCCTGTCGGTACTAGCGGAGGCCTTGCGCTATTTTATTCCAAGGATTACCCTGTTAAATACTTATGTATTAATGATCGTGTTTGTTGGATATTGAGACAATTATCGATGGTAACAGAGTTTTTTATGATTTGTGTATGGAGATCCGGTTGTTAAATGCCAAGAAATAGTTTGGGAAAGATTAACTCGTATTGCCACTACTAGATTTGGAGCATGGTGCATTATTGGAGACATCAATGAGATCACAGGCAACCATGAGAAGTGTGGTGGCAAACGTAGATCCGAGGCATCGTTCCTCCCTTTTAGAGCTATGATTCATTGTTGTGGATTGCTCGATTTCTCGTATAGTGGGAACCCTATGTCATGGGTAGGTAGAAGAAAAAATGGCATGGTGGAGTGCAGGTTAGACAGAGCTATGGGAAATGAAGATTGGCACAATATTTTCTCCCATACGCATGTTGAGTATTTAAAACTATGGGGATCTGACCATAGACCCCTTCTAGCTACTGTCCAGAATATTCCCCAGCGTTTTAGAAGATCTTTTGTTTTCGACAAACGTTGGATTGGAAAACCAGGATAACGTGAGGTGATTTCCTCGGGCTAGAACCCATCTCACGGAGAAGGAGGGAAGCCACTCTCCACCATTATTCAGGATTGTAGACGTGCAATTGCGAACTGGAAAAAAACAACAAAATCAAATTCGGAAAAGAGGATTATATATCTCCAAAACCGGATTGACGAAGCGCAACCTGATGAAAACGTTTCTACCGAGACCTTAAGAGTTTTAAAAAAGAAACTTGGCGAGGCTTATTTTGAGGAGGAGGTTTTCTGGAAACAGAAAAATAGAGCAAATTGGCTAAAAGAATGAGATAAAAATACTAGCTTTTTCAATGCCTCAACAAAACAAAGGAGAGCCTGAAATCGAATCCTGGGGTTGATTGACCAAAATGGTGATTGGATAGACAACAAAGCAGGCATTGAGACTATGGCTATCGATTATGTCAATGAACTCTTCACTTCCTCAAATTCAAGTGATTTTGAGTGGGTACTTCGAGATGTCCCAACATCGGTTTCTGAAGCTATGAATGAGCGCTTAACACGCGAATTCTCGGAGGAGGAGATTAAAAAAGCTCTTTTCACCTTAGGGACTGGAAAAGCGCTGGTGCCTGACGGAATGACTGCGCTCTTTTACCAGCAATTCTGGGACATTACAGGAAAAGATTTGGTTCATATGGTCAAAGATTTCAAAAGATCTGGAATTCTTGAGAAGAAATTGAACGAGACGAAGATCTGTCTTATTCCTAAGACCGATAGTCCAAGGGAATTGACTGGATACAGACCCATCAGCTTGTGTAATGTCAGTTATAAGGTGATTTCGAAGGTCCTGAGCTTAAGATTGAAATATCTTCTTCCTGAACTGATCTCGGAGACCCAATCAGCATTTTTGTTTGGAAGACTTATCTCAGATAATATTTTAATAGCATAAGAAAACTTCCATGCTCTCCGATCAAATCCGGCATGTCGGAAAAAGTTTATGGCTATTAAAACAAATATGAGGAAGGCATACGATAGAGTAGAATGGAACTTCCTAGAGGCGCTAATGGTGAAAATGGGATTTACCCCTAAATGGGTATGATGGATTATGCAATGTATATCCTCGGTCCCATACCAAAGCCTCTTAAATGGGACGCCAAAGGGGCGAATAACCCCGACTAGGAGCATTCGTCAGGGGATCCTATATCCCCATACATCTTCATTTTGTGTACCGAAGCCCTAGTGGCGCAATTACGGGATGTTGAATGGTATGAGAGAATTCAAGGTCTCCAGATTTCCCAGGCGAGCCCCCCTATTTCTCACCTCCTCTTTGCGGACGACAGTCTCTTTTTCTGCAAAGCTGACATTGATCAAAGTAAAGAGATTTTAGACATTATTCGACTATATGTTGAGGCCTCGGGTCAAAGAATAAACTTTTTCCAAATCATCGGTCATGTTTGGAAATGAGATCCCATCTCACCTAAGGGTGGCGATTAAAGCGTCCTTGGGAATCTCCCAGGAGGGTGGGATGGAAACCTATTTGGGCCTCCCAGAGAAGATCCAAGGATCGAAGGCCCAAGTGTTTGCATTTGTGCGAGATCGGCTTCAAAGTAGGATTAATTCTTGGTCTGCAAAGTTCCTCTCCAAGGGGAGAAAAGAAGTTTTAATTAAATCAGTGGCTCAAGCGCTTCCGACATATGTTATGTCATGTTTCCTACTCCCTAAAGCAATATGCTCGAAGCTTAGTGGAGCCACAGCAAATTTTTGGTGGAGTTCCAAGGTTGAAAGTCGTGGTATTCATTGGATTTCGTGGGATAAACTGTGTACTCAACTTGCAGAGGGGGGACTAGAATTTCAAACTTTCGAGGAGTTAAACCTAGCTCTTCTTGCTAAGCAGTTATGGAGATTGATTTGATTCCCAAACTCATTACTAAACAGGGTGTTACGGGAAGATACTTTAAATATTGTAACTCGTTGCATGTTCAGAAATCCAATCGACCCTCTTACGAATGGAGAAGTATAATGGCGGCAAAACCTCTTCTCACCTTGGGCCTCCGTCGAACCATAGGCTCGGGGATGGATACTAGGGTATGGAGCGAACCCTGGATACCGGACATTCCGGCTCGCCCTCCAATGGGTGTGGGGTGGAAAGAGACCCCCTGTTATATGTCAATGCTTTAATTGACCCTGAGACGAAAAAATGGAAGGAAGATAGGCTTCAAGAGCTTTTTTCTGAGGAAGACATTCCCCGTATCCTTGGGATCCGTCCTACAAAACATTTTACAAGGGATGGATATAGCAGGATACATACATCGTCTGATAACTATATTGTACGTTCTGGATACTAGGCCGCGAGAAATCTCTCTCGTCTTGCTTGTGACCACACTATTCAGGGACCATCGGTGTCAAACCTTGCGGCACAAGCTTGGAAGATTAAAACTACACGAAAGCTAAAACATTTCCTGTGGCAAAGTATAACTAGATGTTTGGCTACATGCCAAAGATTGGCATATCGACACATAGGTACGGAAAAGCAATGCCCCATTTGTGGAGCGGAGGAAGAGATGATAAATCATTTACTTTTTGAATGCCCTCCAGCTTGTCAGGCCTGGGCCCTGCCCCAATTCCCTCGGCCCCATCAGTATTCCCCGGTCCTTCATTGTTTAGCAATTTCGAATACCTCTTTAGGGATGCGAAGCTTTATGGGGCCAATGAGGAGACTATGTTTGCCTTCCCTTGGATTTTGTGGTTCATATGGAAGGCCAGAAATCGAGTAGTGTTTGAGAATGTGGGGGAATCGGCACAAGATATAGTTGTTCATGCTATTCAAGAAGCGGCACTGTGGGCCCAAGCGATTAAACCCGAAGAGGATTCAAGGGATAATGCGAATATAACCCCCACTGGTAACGGAACCCAATCGGATTTTGTTTGCAAAGTCGACGGATCTTGGTGTACTTCGTCAACTTTTATCGGATATGGATGGGTGATCTATGAGGGGGACTCTCTTCGGCAGTTTGGATCTCGGGGGGCACGAGCTAACCTAATGCCTCTCCATGCTGAGTTAGATGCACTTATTTGGGCAATGGAGTGTTTAGCCTCTGCATCCTTGACGAACATTCCCTTAACAACAGACTGCACGCAGCTTATTGCTATGATAGCTAACCCGGCAGACTGGCCGACCTTTGCTGCAGAATTAGAGGATTTCAAAGCTCTTCAAGTTAATTTCCCATTGTTCAATGTTTTTTATATTCCTCGTATTCAGAATGTCCAAGGCGATTCCCTTACAAAAAGGGCTAGGCTGAGCGGCAATTCCTTTTCTCATGTAAGCAACACAGTCTCTTTTCGGCCTCCCCTAGCGGAAAGTCATTTACCGAACGCTTAATATAATGGGTTTCATTGAAAAAAAAACAACTTAGAAAGGAACTCTCTCTCTCTCTCTCATTTTTCTACGAAGGATCCAAATTTCTTCCAAGAATTTCGAAAATTTAATCTCCATTTTCTAAGTCATCCTCTTAAATTTTTCCTTGCATTCATCTTTTAAGAACCTAAGGTATGTTGTCTAATCTTTAAAGTTTAAGGAAATGTGAAATTTTCTTAGATTCTTGGGTTCTTTAATCTTGGAGTTCTAAGCTTGAATAAGTTGTGCTTATGGTTAGAATAACTTAGAGAATGCTTGGGAATGGGTATTCAAGGCTTAGTTTAGAAGATTTGGTGCTTATTTGAAAATTTTGAAAAAGTGTGTTCTTGAATGTGAATAGTAACTTTTTAAAAATTTCAAGCATTTAAGTGATTTGATGATCTCAAATCATAGCCTAAGGATAGATATGAAGTTGCCAAAAAGAATTTTGCAATTCCCTTGAGTAAAAACAAAGTTATGACCATTTTAATCCTTGGTTTTGGATTGGTGACGGGAATGATTTGCAAAAATTGAAAATTTGTGGTTCTTTGAATCTTGGGTATCTTGAGTTATCTCTTTCATTAATCTTATTTTCCTATATGCCTTAAGAATGTTCTTTGACATTTGAACCTTCTTAATTTCAAGAATTATGAGCCATAAAAATTTTAGGAGCTTACATATCCATTCTTTCAATGTAGGAATCATTTAAGTGAACAAGCACAATGACACCAAACAAAAGAGGTGAAAAGGGAGTTCAAACTCAAAAAGGAAAATCCAAGCAAGCTTCTATCTCTAAGGGAGCAACAAGTTCAAGAAGAGCATCAATATCAACCTCTAGGGCCGACAACTGTGAGGAGATTCTTTGAAAAAGTAGGATTCGAGCCAACAAAATTCATGGGAAAAAGGCTATTGCAAAGTTTGGTGCTTTACGAAGAAGTATGCTATCTACTAGATGGAATGAATCTCCAATGTTTGGTTGATATGAGTAAGCCTCTATATGAGGATGAAGTTAAAGATTTCCTCGCCACAATGAAGATTGTCTACAATGCACTATCACGGCCAAAGCCAAAATATGGGTATCTAAACTTCAAGATAAGAGACAAGGAATACTCCATAAGCCTCTTTGAGGTTTGCAAGGCCTATGATCTACCACAAGCGGAGGAAGCTAAGTACCCTTATTGGGACGGAATCAACGCTATTTAGGACATGATTGTCGATGGACCGTTTACAAATACAAGTCCCAAGTCTTTAAATATAAGAAACCCGATGTTAAGATATGTCCAAAAGCTAATGGCCAACACACTTTTTGCTAGGACCGAGATTGGCACGGCTAACCGAAACAAAGTGCTTCTTCTATTTCAAGGGCTAAAGGAAGACTTGGACCGATGGAAGGAATATGCAGAAGATGGTGATTTTGGCTCAAACATCAACATAGCGGTCCTCTTCCTTAGGCACATGGCGAGCTTCCAAGGTAAATGGGTTAGGACAACGACCCTTCAAGCAATTTTCTTCGGGAGTTTCTTAACACCATTATTCAAGAGAGCTCAAGTACTGTTAGGAGAACCAAGCTTTGTGAGGGATCCCATAGGTCTTAGAGACCTCATACATTGGTGTTTCATCCGAATCAATAAGAAAACCAAGGAGATGGAGTACCTCTTCAACGACTTCAATACGGAACGAGAGTATATTGGAGTCTCCCTTGCGATGAGCTAACATACATAGGCTCATTGGACAATGTCATCTTCGTGCATTCGGGTAAAGAGGATAAAACGGAAACTTCAAGTGAAATGAGGATGATCCGAGCTCATGGAGAGTCAAGTGTGGACGGTTCCATCGCCACCACGAGCACCACAACTAATCCACATCCATTCATTCCAAAAAAATAGAGAGAAGGAACTCTTAAAGGCTCTTCAAGAAGAAAGAAAAGCATTTGAAGAAAGAGTGAACTGTGACATTGAGGATCTCAAAAGGCAATTCATTCGGATGCATAGCCAAACGAGGCATGAGGAGATGGCGAGTGGACAAACGGAAGGAAGCATTGTTCAAGCAAACAAGTCGTAAGCCGCGAAAGCGCTGGTTTCCTTGGTGGAGATGTGAGAGCACATAAGAAACGACCCCAATATGAAGACCTACAAGCGAACTAGAAAGAGGAGGGAACCCACCGCACCAAGCTTACCTTAGAAGAATCCTGATGTAGATCTCCTTGTCTCAGGACAAGAAGCCCAATCAGCATCAGTAAATGCCTGAAGAACAAGATCAAATACATGAGCTTATTAACTGCAAATGTGATATCTAGACGAGTGATTGTCAAATACATGAGCTTGCCCACCAACTTCTTCTGCACTGTCTTGACATAGTTTCACACTTGGATCCATATGAATTGTAGATGGTTTGCTAGCAAGCAGTCCAACTTCTTCCAACAGTTCTAAAGTATACTTTCTTTGGCAAACAACAATTCCTAATTTGGATTTAGCAATCTCAAGGCCAAGAAAATATATCAATTCACCAAGGTCTCTGAGCTTGAAAAACAGTTGAAGATTCTGTTCGAGCTTAACCATTGCATCATCATCATCATCACTTGCAATGATGATATCATCAACATATACCAAAACAGCTATAAATTGTCCCTCAACATTCTTGAGATTGCTTGAAACCAAAAGAAGTCAAAGTTGTACGAAACTTCATAAACCAATGTCTTGAAGCTTGTTTTAAACCGTATAAAGACTTCTTCAGTAAACAAACAGCATTAGGTGGTAACACTTCACCTTGGTTAGGTGTGTAACCAAGTGGTAAAGTCATATAAATTTTCTCATTCAAATCTCCATTGAGGAATGCATTAAACACATCTAGCTGATGGAGACTTCAGCTCTTAGCTATTGAAACTGCTAAAAGAGTCTTAACAGTATTCATCTTTGCCACAGGAGAGAAGGTTTCCACATAGTCTATGCCTTTCTCTTGCGTATAACCTTTTGCTACTAAGCGAGCTTTGTTTCTCTCCAAAAATCCATCAGAATTCAACTTTACTTTGTATACCCACTTGCAACCAATAGCATGTTTGTCAAGAGGAAGAGAACATATAGTCCAAGTCTGAGTACTCTCTAGAGCCTTAAGTTCCTCATTCATAGCCTGAAGCCAAACATCAAATTTCTTTGCTTGACCAAAAGTTCTAGGCTCTGGTTGCTGAGAGATTCAGAACAAATATAGGCATTGTACTCAGTAGAAAGTTTCTCACAAGACATATATGCAGCAAGAGGATATGGAATGTCTGTCTCTGTCATATCACACAAATAATCAGCCAAATAAGCAGGGTGTTTCCTTACTCTTTTACTGGTAGAAGCACCTAAAGAACATGCAGAATCCTTAACATTCACAGAAATGTTCATGTCTTATGCTTTATCAATAGATCCAGTAACCAGATGAGGATGATTTTTCATGAGATCAAGAAATAAACCTGCTTCACCATCACCAAAGGGAAATGTGTCTTCATAGAACACCACATTTCGAGAAATATAGATAGATTTTGACTCTAAATCCATCACTTTATAGCCTTTATAGCCAGCAGGATATCCCAAAAATATACAAGCTTTTGACTTAGGTTGAAACTTGTGTCTTTGCTTAGACGAAGTAGAACATCAGCAAAGACATCCAAAGACACTGAAAGATTTATAATCTGGTAATTTCCCATTGAGCATCTGAAAGGTATATGTGTTCTTCAATAATGGAGAAAGCGGTTTATTAATAAGAAAGACTGAAGTTAAAACACAATCTCCCCAGATTGAAACATCAAAGATTGCACCATTAAGGATATGTTGATGTTTCCTTTCCACCATTGAGTTTTGCTTTGGTGTTTCAGGACATGAGTGATAAGATAAGATTCCTTTTACTTTATATAATTCTGCAAATTTCAACTAAGGAGCATTATCTGAACGCACTCCTTTAACCACAGTTTTGAATTGAGTTTCTACCATCTTAAGATAATCCAGAAAGATGTTCAGAACCTCATTCTTAGTTTTCATGAGATAGATCCATGTGGCTCTTGTGTGATCATCCACAATAGTCAAGAAGTATTTATAACCTTCTGGTGTAGGAACAGAGAAGGAGCCCCAAACATCAATATGAACCATATAAAAAGCATTCTCACACATATTATTCTGAGAATTATATGGTAAGTGCTTTTGCTTTGCTAGAGGACAGATTCCACAATGAAAGTCTTCTTTATTACTATGTTTTAGACCAAGTACATGAGTAATAGATTATGTTTTACATATAGCAGGATGGCCTAACCTTTGGTGCCATAAACTCATATCAACTACTGCATTTACATTGAATGATTCTTGTTGTCCAAGTTGTGTCCTTATTGTAGCCACATCCAATATGTAGAGATTAGAAATCTGTTCACCCTTCCCAATCACCAATCCCTTGATAGGATCCTGAATCATACATGTATCCTGATCAAAAGCAACTCTAAATCCCAAATCTCTACTCAATTGACTGATCCTGAGAAGATTGAGATGAAAATCTGGTATGTCTAATACCCCATTCAGAACCAATCAGTCATTCAGTTTAACCTTGCCAACTCCTACCACTTTCACATTCAAACTAGTTGGTAGAGCCACAGATGGTTGCATAGACTCAAATATATTCACAAACAAATTCCTATCATGGCAAACATGATGCATGGCACCATTATTTATGATCCAAGAATTTGAAGATAATGTATTTCTCGTGGATTTTAATACTCCTACAAAGTATAAAGTAGATTTTGAGAAAGACATACCCAGAAAAGTAGTGATAGTACCACTTGAAGTAGAAGCAACATTTTCACATTGCTCATTACTGAGAGTAGAGTTTTGTAACTGTGAATTAAAGTATGTAATGACTCCTTGAATTTGATCCTCTGTGAGAGTATCTAGCATAGTTGTCATACCATTATCACCATCTGTTGAATCTGAATTAGACAATTGAGCTATCACAGGCTTGATTGAAATCCCCATTGTTTGCTTTTCATATTGAGGGTTCTGAGATGAGTTAGGCTGAGATTTTCCTTTATGTTTGAATCCAACAGGATAACCATGAATCTTATAGCATTTTTCTACAGAATGGCCAAAATATCCACAATGTGAACAAGTTGGTTGATTCTGTTTCTAGACAAAATTAGAGTGAGTAACATTCATTGATCTTACATTTGCAGGTGATGCAGCAACTTGAAATGCACTAGCATTCTGAATTGGAGAGATGATATTCTTTTGACTATGATCTTGATCAAGGAGATTATAAATCTCTGCCAAATCAGGAATATTCTTTTCATAATGATTTGACTTCTAATGACCGCATAAGATTCATTCAAGCCAACCAAAAACTTTATGATTTTGGTGTGATTTGTCTTCTTATCCATTGTCTTACAGCACTCACAATGATGACAAGTTTCAGTACAATCAGCACCATCCAATTCATCTTAAAGAGTCTTCAATGTAGTATAGTATGTCGATAGATCTAAAGATCCTTGATGCAAAGACCAAATTTGCTGAGAAAGTTGATAAGATCTCGGCAAATTTGTTATGTGAAATCTTGTCTCCAAGTCTTTCCAGATTTCACTAGCATCACTAAATCGAAGAATGCTCTTATAGATTTGCTTCGAAACAGTATTCAAGATCCAAGACTTCACCATACTATTGCATCAAGACCAAATTCTAAAACAAGGATGTGATTCATTTGGTCTACTAATATATCTATCTATAAATGCTAACTTGTTCCTTGCATCTAAAGCTATTGTCATGGCAATTTTCCAAGAATCATAATTCGTTCCATCAAGTACCTCATATACGATGGCGAGTCCAGGACTATCTCTATTTGTGAGAAAGAACGGCGAATGTATGTTATCTGGTGAATCTAATTTTTCCTTTGATAATACTGGAGAAGCGTTGATCGGAGAAGAGAATCTAGTGAACGATGCGTTTGATTTGTTGTGTCTAGTTGTCATTTTCCATATGTAAACCATCTTTGTATCTTGAATTGATCGGAAATGCGATAGATCACGACAGAGAAACAACAAATCACGGCGGAATAACCGTGGATGATTGAATAAATCAAACAGAAAAGTTTCTTCGATGGAATGATCAAAGAAACGAGGTCAAATAAGCGGAAGAAATGAAAGAGAAGAATCGATTTGAGCTTTTCTCGAGCTCAAAGCTCTGATACCATATTAGTTGAGAGAGAATCAGAGAGATGGAGAGGAAGAAGAAGATGAACAAATTGAGATTTCTCATTAGATTCAAAAGTTTGTTACAACATTTCTTTTATACAAAACAAAACTGGTTTACTTGTAACAGATTTACTCAACTCATTAATCTAACTAACTAGTTTAGTATAAACCAGTCCAATATGAACATCCATGCTTTGGAAGCTTACTCATAACTAGCCTGTCATGTACTTGAATATGTAGTATATATCCTTTGATTTGTATCCTGAAAACATAATCCCCTTGAGGTAATGGATGCTCTTGCACTTGATAAATAATCATCTATTATGTCACTGTAACTATCCAAGAATACCTTATCACTATCCTTGTTCTCGTTGGTAAGCATAGAGGCAACAACAAACTCAGAAACCACCATTCTATGCCCAATGTATAATGGTTTACACTGTGAATTTCCTCCAAGTGAGTGAATAGCACCTTACTGGCCTTACAAGGCTACAAGCTGTTACGAACCCAACACACTTTGTTAATCTCATGAAGATCCATCCACAATCTAATATGTACTTGCAGTCTCTCGTACATCTATGTATAATCTTGGCCTTGGAGAATATGTTCGAACACATCATGTATCCCAAGGTCTGCACCAATCTCGCTGGTATGAACATGTACTAACACCCACAAGGCATGTTTTGAACAGTTTTGTATTAAACCAGTAGGAGTAAAAGAACTTGCTAACTGAACTGAAACGTCATTTACTCTATCTCCTATCTTCAGTTTGTATTTGAAATGCCAAGACTTGTTGCATTTGGGTTTCTTCTCTACACCACACAAGAACGCCAACACCATTTCATCATTTAGAATCATAGAATGCATCAGAGTTCCCTTTATAGATATCTCCACAACCATCTTTACTATATTGAGAAACCATCCTTTCTCATGATTGTGATCCATCTCCATCCATACTTCCTTATTTTCGAGCTTCTCTCTGTCAAGTGTAATCTTCATGATCTGATTTTCCATAATTCCAGTCTCCGATTCATTGCTATCAAAAATTGGAGTCTCTATCGTCGTAATGTATCTAGAGGCTCTTAACCTTGTATCACCACAGCCATGCTCCCCGAAAACAATTATTTCTTGAACTTGGTGAACACCATCAATTCCCAAGGTTGAATATGCTTCGGAATAAAGACTAACATGTGTTCCTTGAACAAGCTTAACTTCAGCAGCACAAGACTGAAAATGCTTTTCACTAACAATGTCTTCCATTATATCCATATACCATTGTTCTTTGTATGCCCAATATCCTGTCCGTGATCGATTTTTGAACTTAAAACTACATTTGAGAAGACTTTTTCTTCATAGAATGTTGTTTCTAAAGTTATCTTGTATGCTTCTCATACATGTAACTAGGTGGTGTCCTCGAATTCGCGGGTGTAAGTAGGGGTGGGTAAAATATTTGGATTGAAGAGTCGAAGCGAATCCGACCCAAAAAAATGATACCAAATCTGAACTGAAATTAATAAAATATCGATATTGATAAAAAAAATTCAATGCACAAATATCGGAATCGATCTGGACAGGAATCAAAATATTTCGAGTTCCAAAAGATATCTAACTTACTAATATATAATTAAATATATTAGTTATTCTAGATATAATATCTAAAAAATCAAAAATACCCTAAAATATCTGGATTATCCGAAAAATTTGGATAGTTGAGGTTTTTTATGTTAATTTTGATTTTTCCGACATAATTTAAATGAATATCAAACCTGCAAAGATATGAACTGAAACCGAATCGAAATGTATAAATACCCGAAAAACTTAAACATCTAATCCCGAAAACTCGTAACCCGAACTAACGCGACCGAACTCTACAGGATACATGAACGCTCGTTCGAATGCTCACCCTTAGGTAAAATGTTATATTAAGGATTTAACTATAATGTGATATTTTGTTATGTTTACTTATCATAGTAAAATATATTCTTCATTTATATAATTTAAATGTGATTTTATTTCTCTAAAAAATATCGATAATATACTGTAGAGCATGTAAATTGAATTCTGTGTAAATATGGTGATAGTAAGATTTCAAGTAATATTACTTTTCATGTAAGAATCAATATGAGTTAATGTATACTACAAAAATTGTGTACGATATATAATGGATCTACAAAAATAGTCGATATGAATTAATAATATTTATAGTTTTTAATATGAACTTTTCTTTTAATTTTAAACAAAGAATGATTTTTCACTAAATGTTTATATTAACTTTCAATAAAATTTCGTCATTATAAATGGAAAATTTTATGATTCTATTTATTTGTAACATTAAATATTTAATAGTATATGATCTATAATTTTTAAAATCTGATATAAGATGATTTTGAGTTAAAATATTTTATAATTCAAATATATTTTATATCTATTTTTATTTTCTTAAATAAAACAATATAAGATGATTATGCATCTACCTATGTAATTTATCCAACCAACTCAATTAAAAGTACTTTATAAATAGGCTATAATTAAAAAAACTGATTAACATCATTCTCTTGTGAATTAACTCAAAAACATGTTTATTTAGGACATGTTTAAAAGAAAATTTTATTTAGTAAATTTTGATCAAACTACCAATGTAACAGATAAAAAATAATGCATACAATACTAATAACCATCAAAGCTAATCATATGTCTCCCTCTGATTCCTCAACTTGATCACCATCTTCTTCTTCTTTCTTATTTT
The DNA here is from genome assembly GCA_900406275.1 of Anastatica hierochuntica. Classification (NCBI taxonomy): domain Eukaryota; kingdom Viridiplantae; phylum Streptophyta; class Magnoliopsida; order Brassicales; family Brassicaceae; genus Anastatica; species Anastatica hierochuntica. The sequence goes on along the minus strand of OVAN01001843.1, from coordinate 1,965 downwards.
CCCTGTCTTCAATCTTATACATATAAAATCAAGGAAGATTAAATATTATACATATAAAATCAAGGAAAATAGGCTATTATACATATATAATAGTCAAGGAAAATTAAATATTATATTCTTAATTCTTTCTTTATTAATTACCATATTCCATATATATTAACCAAATTTTTGAAAATTTCCATTGTATGTTAAATTTGAATAGCTTTTAAGTCATTTACATATACAACTTCATACACCAAATTAACTTTATGACTTTGTAAAAATGTTTGTTTAACAGATGTGAGTAAATTTAGGAAAATTTTAATAGGAACGGAATATGTAACTGAAAAAAAAAAATATCCTCCTATATATTAAATCAAAGTACACTTAAGTGAAAATTGCTTAGGTGTCATTCATATAGGAGCTTCCAATATTAATCTTATAATTTGATTGGTTGAAAGATTTTGATTTTTAACTTAATTTTGATTTATTTAATTCACCTCTAAAATAAACAAATAACCATGAACTATTTTAAATAACTTGCCAAACATCCTTCTAAAATCTAAAATTCTTAACCTAATTACCAAACATTAAATTACTCAATTCATATCAATTCTTATTTTATCATAATTATACATTTACACATAAATATGCAATTACTAAACGAAAATAGTAATTATTTTATTGGAATTCAAAAAAACATTTCTCCGAAATTTATAAATTTATAAAATTTAGGAAAAAAGTAATTCAAAAAAAAAGTTTCTCTGAATTTTAAAAGGATTATAAAAGTTAAAACTCAAAACATAATTTCTCCGAATTTTAAAGGATTATAAAACAGTTTCTCCGAATTTTATAAATCTTCCTATATATTAAATCAAAGTACACTTAAGTGAAAATAGATTAGGTGTCATTCATATAGGAGCTTCCAAAATTAATCTTATAATTTGATTGGTTTAAAGATTTTGATTTTTAATTTAATTTTGATATATTTAGTTCACCTCTAAAATAAGCAAATAACCATGAACTATTTTAAATAACTTACCAAACATCCTTCTCAAATCTAAAATTCTTAACCTAATTTCTAAACATTAAATTATTCAATTCATATCAATTCCGATTTTATCATAATTATACATTTACTCAAAAGTATGCAATTACTAAACAAAAATAGTAATTATTTTATTGGGATTCAGAAAAACATATCTCCGAAATTTATAAATTTATAAAATTTAAGAAAAAAGTAATTCAAAAAAAACAATTCTCCGAATTTTAAAAGGATTATAAAAGTTAAAATTCAAAAAATAATTTCTCCGAATTTTAAAAGGATTATAAAACAATTTCTCCGAATTTTATAAAATTTGTAAAAGTTAAAAAAAATCAAAAAACAATTCCTACAAAATTTTAATTGTTTATAAAGGTTGAAATTCAAGAAAACAATTTCTACGAATATTAAAAGGATTATATTAATATAAGATGATTTTTTATATTTTGAATTAATAAGTTAAAGTCCTTGAGAAAAATTGTTGAGTTTAAGACATCGTATAAAAAATGGGAACATTTTGTTTTTTATTAATTTCTCTTGCTTTCAAAGTCTTTGAAAAAATAATTTAAATAGTCCGTTTTTAAATTTTACCTAACGCCTAACAATATGGAAATTCAATTATGTAAATCTAATTTAACGTTTAATTATGAAAATGTATATATGAATAAGAAAATATCTACTTACAATTATTCTCACCCAAAACACATAATTCTCACCCAAAATTATGTGTGTGGTTTGCTAGACAATTCTAAAGAACCGGAATAATGTGTTGACCGAAATTATATTTACACAGACTTCGAAATATTTTTCATTTCCCTTCTTTTTGTAATTATTAACATTTTGTATATATTATAGTTATTAATAATACTAACTTTTATAAATTTTATTTCAGGGTTCTAAAATACATGCAACGGTCTTCTTGAAAAATTTCTTTTATATATATA